>JAMFTG010002895.1:0-18132 GCA_023974075.1 Chaenocephalus aceratus
GAGGAGAGAGAAGGGGGGAAAGAGAGAGAGGGGGGGAAGAAAGAAGAGAGAGATAGAGGGGGAAGAGAGAGAGAAGGGGGGAAAGAGAGAGAGGGAGAGGGGGAAAGAGAGAGATAGAGGGGGGAAGAGAGAGAGGTAAGGGGGGAAAAAGAGAGAGATCCAGCGGGGGAAAAGAGAGAGAAGGGGGGGGGAGATAGAGGGGGGGGAGGAGAGAGAGAGAAGGGGGAAAGAGAGATAGAGAGAAGGGGGGAAAGAGAGAGAGAGAGAGAGAGAGAAGGGGGGAAAGAGAGAGAGAGGGGGGGAGAGAGAGAGGGGGGGGTCTACTCCCGCTCAGTTTTAGAGGCGTGTGCAGCATGACTCGCTCCACCTCCTTGTCCCGTGCTTATCTCTGAAATGCATAGTCACTCGCTTCTCTCCGGAGCGTCCACAGCGCTCACATTGCAGAACGTCATATACCTACACCACACACACACACACACACACACACACACACACACCACACACACACACACACACATAATGTCGTGTCCTCGCAGTCTGGGTGAAAACAGTGTGGGAACGTGTCCGTGGTGGATTGGAAGTGACACGACTCTGTAGCAGATGTTTAATAAAACCATGCTTCCTTTTGCTTTTGTGTCTCCTTGGTTCTGTCTCCTTGGTTCTGTCTCCTTGGTTCTGTCTCCTTGGTTCTGCTTGATGGTTGTGTGGGTCCCAAGTGAAACACAAGTGTGTGTTGTGAGCAATAGAGGTAATGGAGGGAAGCAAAGACGTGATGTGAACAATTACCATCAGCTTCCTGTTGTGAAGCCCAGAGCGCTCCCACAGCACCTGGCCGCGCTGAAGGCCGTGGGGACGGCACGGAGACGCGTGATGTGGAAAAAACCAGACATTTTTATATTGCTGCTCGATTGTGGCAAAAATCATAATCTCGATTATTTGGGTCAATAATTGTTATTTTGAAATTATTCATTGACTTTGAAAACATCAATTTATTGGAGAAAACACATTTGAACAGTATGTTTTTAACAGTTGATTACCCTGAACTTTAAGTATAATTCAACTGAAAAACCAAATTTTTTTTTTATAAAAAATAAAATAATATAACTATTATAATAATAATAACAAAATTATCGTTTTTATTTCGATTACGTTGTTTTCGTAATCGTTGCAAGCCATAATCGTGATTACAATTAATTGAGCAGCCCTTCATTTTTATAACGTCTAAACCATGGCTTCTCAAAGTGTGGTCCGCGGACTACTGGTGGCCGTGAGCGCCCCCTAGTGGCCCGTGAGTATATTGGTAACATTTCACATTTGAAATAAATAAATACATTTAAGTTTTCCGCACTCTCGCGGAAATATCTCCGCAATGGACCGAGCTTAGATTTAATCTTTTTCATCAGTTTCATTCTTTCGATTGCATGATAGCCCAGAGCAACACCTTGGTCACACATGTTGCCACTTGCTTGTTCCACTTTCAGGCGATTTGTAATCTGTTCTAGAAAAACGATGTGATTTGGATATTGGTGAGTTAGGTGGTCCGCGAGTGTTCTTTATTGGTTAAGTCAGGGGTTCCCAACCTTTTTTCCCAAGAGCCCCCCCCAAATGACTCCTGGGGGGGGGGGGGGGGGGGGCGCAACAGCGGTAATTAAAGTTTTCAAAGTCTCAAAAAGCTACAACTGCTGTCACAAACTGGATGAATGTGAAGTGTTGTGTTAAAGGAGGATGAAAGCGTAATCAAGGAGCACTGTTGGAGCGACTTTGATGGTTATTGGACTCAGGATTAATTCATCTGGATTCCCGCTGAATGAAGAAATGAAAGGACGGCGGAAGTGGAAACAATTCACAAAGGGATTTTAAACTGTTTGAAAAAACATGCTCAAAGTAAGCCGGATTTTGCCGATGTGTTTATGTGGATTCAAAAGTCGTAAATAATCTACAAAATGGAGGAGACCGATCTGATCGGAGCAACTGACAAATAATCCAACTGAAACCCAGCATGGACAACGACTATGTTTTAAACAATGCGCTTATCCAGACGAGCCCGGTTTGGACACTTTACGGACAGAAGAAAACATTTCTATAGAAAGAATTATACATTTCTGTCTTTTTATGCCTTTAATACTAACTTTAATATGTATTCAAATTAATTAGTCAATTATTTTTTATATTTTATTGTAATGTAGAGACAAGGCTTTTAGTGACAATCATGTATTGCTTTACAATTATATATAAAAAAAAAAGTAAAAAGAAAAAGTCTAAATATGATATTTGGTTTCAAATCATCTGAGGCCTGGCGCCCCAACTGCGATATTTGGCGCCCCCCCAACGGGGCGCGCCCCCCAGGCTGGGAACCACTGGGTTAAGTGTTCCTTGGTATGAAATGTTTTAGACATTTTAACAATGCCTCAACTCTGTGTTACTTTTTTAAATTGCTTCTACTCAATTCTAGCCATGTTTGTTTTATTGTGTATTTCTGATGTGGCTTTTCTTCACGATATTTAATACGTTAGCTTTAAGCCTTTCTTTACCTGCTGCGCCCCTTTTGCTGTATCACCGTACATTTCCCCGCTGTGGGATTAATAAAGTAACTCTGATTACATGTCATAATGTGCAGTACCTGTTCGATATACTTAAACGTGTATTAGTCCTAGATGTGTACGGGACGAGGAACATAGCTTTGAAGGGAGTGGAGAAAAGAGCCCTCGTTAATTAAACGGTGTGCAAATCAAAAGCACTTTGTGACTGTTCTCCCGGAGGACACTGGATCACCTCGTGCGCACGATGCTCAGGAACACACTGGAAATAGACTCTCACTCACACATGCTGGCATTTCACACGTGCGTTCGCGGCGCTTACATTTCCATTTTTAATATTCTCCCAGCGTCTTTCCGGCGCTGTTTCCTCTCGCTGGGGAGAAGCCCCGGCGGCTGGGCGGAGAAAGCCTCCTGCTGTCCATCCTATAAGACACAGCTATTCAATTACTGAGCCATTCAGGGCGTTTAAAGCTGCATGGCCAGCCATTAGCCGGCACTGCAGACTGCAGACGGCAGTGTGCTGCAGCGGCTCGTGGATCGACAGTATGGGGAGATGGGGAATTGAGAGAGAAGGAGGGAGGAGGGAAGGGAGGGAAGGGAGGAAGGAAGGGAGGAGGCCGGAGAAGATATAGATGACCCAGATGAACACGTCTTGCACGACATTTCATCTCCTCCTCCCCCGCCTCCTCTTTCTTTACATCCTCGTGTTTTTCGTCATGTTGCCTCACCTCCTCGTCCCCATTGTCATCATGGCTTTCCTCCTCTGCTGCCCCCCCCCCCCCTCCTCCTCCTCCTCGTCCTCATTGTCATCATGGCTTTCCTCCTCTGCCGCCCCCCCTCCTCCTCCTCCTCTCCTCCTCCTCTTCCTCCTCTCCTGGATGAGTAAACGTGAACGCAGCGTGGTTTCTCAGAGGAGAGTATCCCATCAGAGCAGCAGACTCATCGAGAACAGGAGGGAGTGAGAGACTTGGAAGACAGTGGCACCTGCAGAGGAGCTGCACATGGAGAAAGGCAGTAGGAGCTGAATCTGGAATACATCATGGAGATTCGTATTCAGATAGAAGACAATGATAAGCGAGTGGAGACGTGCATGGATGAAGTGCATGTGTATATTTAATCACAAGTCTGTTCCTGTGGCATACTTCTATATATTTCTGTCGCTGAAGGACACTTCCTTTGTAGAGCATTCACACGTATTCAGCATTTTCTTTATGTTGTGTATTGTCGCACTCTCAGCCTGACTTCATCCTGATGCAGTGTTGTGTCTCTCCTCGTCTCTAATCATAAAGAAACACAAACCACAAGCAGAGGCTCCACACTCCAAAGTGTCTCCTTCCTTTTCCTCCATATTTCCTCATGTAATAATAATGGATTGTGTCCGAATTTTAAATCTAAGCTTATGTTAGCATTGTGTTACCGTTAGTGCATGTCTGGCTTCTCCTCCGTCAGCAGACGACTGTATTCCCTTCACACGAACCGGTTCACTTCTTAGTCTACTGTTCAAACGGTGACCTTTCCTATGTAGGGTTCATGCAACGCGTGTGACGTAGAAGTCATTGTCCGTCTCACATACCTTTCTTTTTTAATCCTCACATGTATTTTGAACACTCAGAAAGTACCGCCATGAAGGTCACAAGCCAAAGCCTACATGTGTGATACCAATCGGCGCAGATGTGAAATACTGTAGCTTAGCTTAAGCTTTTGCTTTTCAGCTTAACACACGTGACGATGTGTGAGCTATCTGTTCTCCATGGTGTCTCTACTTTAAAGAGTCCTCTCCTGCTGATGGTCAGGTGTATATCAGAATTGTAAGGAAATATTTGTACTGTGAAGCTTAAAAGGGAAAATGTTTTATGTAGAAACTGTGAGCTGGATTTGGGGCCTGCTAACATGTGGCTTTTTGAGGACAAAGGGAGGTGAAGCAAGACCCCACTGTGGTCTCTGGAATGTAGGGGCCTGTGAACATTTGGTTTTGTGAGGACAAAGGAAGAGGGGGAAGGTGTGGAGTTGACATACAGTCATCTCAGATCCCTGTGATAAGGAAGCTGAGCCACTGGGATTGGGGACTTAAGATGTGAGCTGTTGATGATAATTTGGGCAGCCAATCACTGGTCTGGAAGGGAGGCGCAGATAACTCCTCCTTGGGTCAGCGAGGTATATAGACAGGAACCCCGCTGTGTTCTGTCTCTCTCTTCTCGCGTCGCTGGGACTGGAGGTCTGGCGGCCTGTGGGCAGGAGCCAGGAGTAGGCCAAACTCCTGACATTATTCATATGATACGATATGGTTGTGTATGGTAATGTATTTGATTGTATTGCATTGTATATTACCATTAAAGTAGATTATTGTTAAACGGTTAATTGTATGCTCTGGATTCCTTCATGTAAGATAACAGCTTGTTGTAGGAACGCGAGGAGATTTAAGAAAGCGGACGAGTTCTCCACTAAATCTCTTAACAGTATGTAGTGTCTCTACTTTAAAGAGTCCTCTCCTGCTGACGTTCAGGTGTATATCAGTATGTAGTGTCTCTACTTTAAAGAGTCCTCTCCTGCTGATGTTCAGGTGTATATCAGTATGTAGTGTCTCTACTTTAAAGAGTCCTCTCCTGCTGATGTTCAGGTGTATATCAGTATGTAGTGTCTCTACTTTAAAGAGTCCTCTCCTGCTGATGTTCAGGTGTATATCAGTATGTAGTGTCTCTACTTTAAAGAGTCCTCTCCTGCTGATGTTCAGGTGTATATCAGTATGTAGTGTCTCTACTTTAAAGAGTCCTCTCCTGCTGATGTTCAGGTGTATATCAGTATGTAGTGTCTCTACTTTAAAGAGTCCTCTCCTGCTGATGTTCAGGTGTATATCAGTATGTGGTTGTCTCTACTTTAAAGAGTCCTCTCCTGCTGATGTTCAGGTGTATATCAGTATGTGGTGTCTCTACTTTAAAGAGTCCTCTCCTGCTGATGTTCAGGTGTATATCAGTATGTAGTGTCTCTACTTTAAAGAGTTCTCTCCTGATGATGTTCAGGTGTATATCAGTATGTAGTGTCTCTACTTTAAAGAGTTCTCTCCTGATGATGTTCAGGTGCATATCAGTATGTAGTGTTTCTACTGTGACATGTCTCCATACTCTAATGTTGTTGCAGCACCTCTTTTCACCCTCTGTCTGAAACCAGAGCCCAGTCTGCTCTGATTGGTTAGCTGGCTGGCTCTGTTGTGATTGGTCAACCGCTTAAAGATCCCTAAAAAGTGCTGAAGAAGGTTTCACCACCATCATATGAATTGATGCTTTATCGACGTAAGTCTGGGACGTCGACTCGATCACACATCCATGTTCGTGTTCATCCAGGACTGTTCCGTGACCAGATGCCATGAGGCTAGCCGCACAGTGGACTGCATTAATCTTGAGACATATTTAAGAGCATACTTATCATTCATCCAGCTTTATGAACTGCATCACACGCTAGCCCATTCATCAGGAAGCATGCTTGCTTGGTCGACATATCGTTTGCAGGATCCAATAATTGAATCTTTGATAAATCCTCATCAGGAGAGACATGTGAACATCTTCATTCGTCGACTTTTAATCTGTGAGATCGAAGAGCTTAATCTTTCAATCTTGAGGAAGTACTACACATGTGATCTTGGAAGGTTGCTGACCTTTTCCCCTCGAAGTCTTTCAAAGGACCTGGAGATCAGACGAGATCAAGACCTCGTGCTAAATCCTGAGCCTGTCAGTGTCAACAAATCACTTTGGTTCAGAGAAAGGCGCGCATGTATCCTAAACCCGCTGCTCAGTGAGTGATGGGGGGGGGGGGCAGTTCTCTACATGAACCCGGGGGGCTGCGGGCTTTGACCTTTGACCTCGCAGATTGCACTGCAGGCTTTGACCTTTGACCTCGCAGATTGCCCTGCAGGCTTTGACCTTTGACCTCGCAGATTGCACTGCAGGATTTTCAGGGCTTTACAGTTCAATCGCCCACTGATTGTGGTGCATGTAATTGACAGGGTGTTGGTCGGATGGCACGCCCGACTCTGGACTGAAATCCTATTAGCGTGACTTGTTGTTGTGGTCGTTAGCGTCGTGAGCCTCTAACCCGCTAACCCACACCAGGGTCCAATGACTAACACGGGAACACAATGATTTGCCTCAGCATCGTCATCATCTTCATCATCCACCTGGTATTGGTGATGTTCTTAATGATGTCAGGACTTATGTCCTAAATGTTGCTGTATTATTGTTGTATTGTTTTAAGTGTCGGACCCCACGAAGAGTAGCTTTTGTCGAGAGCAACAGCTACTGGGGATCCTCAATAAACATAAACATCGTCCACAGCAGAGTAACGTTTCACAGTCTGGGTGACGTACTCCAAGAAATGAGGTGTTATTCAAACACAAATGTTCCAGAACTGATGAAGAAAACATCGTCGGCACCTTGACAACACGTGGGCAGCATCTAGGAGACATTTAAGTAACAACAATTAAAAGACAAGAAATAAACAAGAAAGTAGAATGTTGATTTACAAATGAACAATAACAAGATATAAAGCAAGGTATTATAAGTATGTGACGGATGGAATATTAAATATTAAACTGAGTATATCAATGTAAAATGTACAGTGAGTCGTATTCCAAGAGAAACTATGGTTGCCTACAAAGTATGCGCAGGATTGACTAAAATCGCTCCATAAACCGCAAAACCGCTCTCGGGGGTTTTGGAGTCGGCCAGCTCTCTCTGGAAAGTGACCTTCAATGTTCATTCTATCATTTTAACAACGTGATTCCTTCAGATATGATCGGAGGTCTGCTGTAAGCTAGCTAGCAACCAACGTAGCTAACCTAGTCATTTTTCAAATATACTCTCTAACAGTTAGAGCAGGGGGGTCAAACTCAAGGCCGGGGGCCACATCCGGCCCGTGACTTCATTTCATGTGGCCCGCAAGAGCTTGCAAAGAATATAATACGTTTAGTATATGGTTACGTGCTACTTTACAGTATATCTATATATATTCATTTTAATTTCTTATTTTATAGGTATTTATAATTTTTAATTTTTTTATTTGATTTTTCCTTAATTTTAAATATCTGTGTGAATCTGTGCTGTCCTGTTTTTCAATCTCACCCTGTTGCTGTTAAACTACTGAATTTCCCCACAGCGATTAATAAAGGTCCATCTTATCTTATCTTACAGACGCTCGTTGCCCATAAACTACATGTCCCACAATGCATCTCATTTTGTGACATGCACACTGAAGAGACTTGCAATTATTTGCCCTAGACTTCTGCTTTCAGACAAAGTTAATTATGAAGTTATTCCCCTATCCGATAATAATCCAATGCAGAGGCAATATTTCATATATATTATGTATTTATATATGTATTTTTATATAGTTACAACCGGCAACCATAATGCTAATGTGGCCCTCGATGAAATAGAGTTTGACAGCCCTGAGTTAGAGTTATGAAACGGACTAACTCTCCAAATATTGACAGTGTTCTGCCAACACCATGCGCATGTTTCGTCCAGTCGTTGCATGTTGTCAAGTCGGTGAAGATGTTTCTTAACTTGCTTGTGTTTTGGCCGATATTTGCATTTTTCGAATGGAAATGTTTTGGGCCGTTGTTGTGAAGACGCAACACTCAGTCTACCACAGGAAATAACATTACCAATCGTATCTGTTTGCAATCTCTAAACCTCGACTGGACCCATGTGGTGGTTAGTGCACGCTCAGAAGACACTGCGTAATAATGCTTATCTGCTCAGAACACACAACACTACGATCAGGTTTTAAGTGGGCATGCGTCTGTGTATATTCGAGTGTTTTGGGCGGAGATAAGGATAAAAGCTCAGGGCTTCACGCTGCTAATCAAAACGTGTGGCGTGTGTGTGTTTGCGCAGTTTGGGTATCTGTTTTCCCGCGAGCTCTCCGCCTCTCAGACGGATCCTCGCTCGAGCTGCCATTGTAATTATTATTTACTGATTTGTAATTGCTTGTTGAGTCTCTCGGGGCTGCTTGTAATCCACTCGTTCTCCTGGAAAGTAATTGTTTCAGTTTAAACTAGGGTTGGCTGAACTGGATGCAGAGTACATAGTGTTAAAGCAAAGCCTGATGTGCTGTGTTGGTTATATTACTAAATACTCTCCTGCTTGGCATCCCATGCACTAGCCCTGCCGCCGCACACATGTGTTTAGACATAAGTCATTCTGCAGTAGAACATGTGTCCTGTAGTACATGTGATGACTCCAGGTAATCAACATCATAAGAAGAGAGTTGTATCAAATACATCCAATAGTGGATAGCTACTGATAAAGGTAGCTAGGGTTAGGGTTAGGGTTAGGGTTAGGGTTAGGGCTAGGGTTAGGGTTAGGGTTAGGGTTAGGGTTACGCAGCGTCCACACGGCGGCGTGCGTTGAAGCTTGCCGGTGGGCGTGTCTGAAGCTCGACCAACAACCAATCACCTGAATCTCCCGCCCGGACACACAAGCACGCGGTTTGATTGGCTAGAGCTTGTACTGGCATATGATTTGATTGGATGACGCTTCCGTCGAAGCTTCAAAAGTTGAACATTGCTCTACTTTTGAAGCGAGCGACGGAACCACAATGCAGTTCGGCAAAGCGTGACGTCACCAAAGTGAACGGGCAGAAGCGCTGAAGCTTCAACGCACGTCCGCCGTGTGGACAGGCCGTAAGGGTTAAATAAGTACAACTTTTTTTTAGGGTTAGGGTTTTACGTGAACAAAACACAAATCACATTTGATTATATATTTACAATTATATTATATCATTTTAATATTATTTTTGCATAATTATATTTCATGATGGAATCTATTTTGTATTTATTTAATTGTGATATACAACCAAAATAAGATTATTTAAGAAGCTTAAAACATGATTGTAGCCAAGAATTGTATTGTATTTATTTGTTATTATATTTTTACTTATTAGTATTTATTTATTTGTTATTATATTTTTATTTACTAGTATTTTATTTATTTATTTATTTATTTATTTATTTATTTATTATTTATTTATTTATGTATTTATTTATTTATGTATGCATTTATTTATTATTACGTTTTTATTTATTTCGTTTTTATTTATTTATTCAGTTATTTATATCCTTGTGCTTCCCAGTGTTGACCAAACAAAAGGTCTGAATTAAAAGTTGTAGTGTTTGGATTTTTGTGATTTTTGTGTGTTTTGTTTACTAATCCAACAAATACTTTACTCAGCCGTGTTTGTGCTTCTGATTGAAGACCAGTATCTAAACACACCAAGGTCATGTTTGCTTGTAATGATATCGACCTTGAGCTAACGCTAACGTTGGAAACAGGAAATGGAATTCCCTTTTTCATGACAGAGACACTTTGCCAGCAAACATTCTGCATTATCCGCTGCAACTATGTTCATCGAAATGTATTTGGGAAATCAGACTATCAAGCGTCTAAATGTCTCCTCACTCCTCGTCGATACATTTCAAGTCTTTTCCACATCTCCCTTTCCTTCACTTCAACACAAGAACGCCGATGACTTTCTGACCCGAAACAGAACTGAGCCGAACAGCTGATTTGATCATCACGGTTGCAGAAGTTGTTTAGAACGAGACAGAAGGAAAATGGATGAGGGCGCGAGGAAAAAGAGAAAACAGCCAAAGAGAAAATGGAGAGAAAACAGAAAGAATGGCCTGACAGCCAACGCTAAAGGACGGCTATTAGCGAAATACCACTTTGCAGCTTCATCAATATTTCAATGGCATGTTAAAGGCTCCGCACCTCCCTCCTCCCTCCCTCCTTCCTGCCTTCCTCTCTCCCTCTCTCTCACAGCTCCTCTTCCTCCCTCCCTCTCTCCCTCTAATCCAGAGGCGTCAAACTCAAATACACAGTGGGCCAAAATAAAAAAATGGGTGCTAGTGGAGGGCCGGACTGGTTCAATGTTAATGCAGAACGTATTGAGATGAACTTATTGCACAGATTAAACCTGGAACTAACAAAGCTTAAATTATTGCCTATAAAAACAACATTAAATAATCAGCTGCATTAATTTATCATGGCTCTATCTGCAGCTTCTCCAGAGTCACTTCTTATGAGTACATTTCCCCACAGGCCGACAACAGCTTCAACAAAACTATTCCCCTCACAGAGAAACCAAACATGCCCTGCTGTCCTGAGAGAAAGTGCAGAAGGAAGCATCCATTGAACTCAGTGTGCTGCTCTGTAGATGCTAGCTCAGACACTTGGCGTCTCATCTAGGGTGCAAGGTCATCAATGTTTGGGGTCCGGCTCTGAGCGGAGGAGACCCTCAGGATGGAGGTGAAGGTGTGAGAGCAATATACCGGCGGGCCAGATCTAATAGGAATTAGAAATTATCCTGCGGGCCGAAATTAAATCCACCACGGGCCGGATTTGGCCCCCGGGCCTCGAGTTTGACACATGTGCTCTAATCCATCGGTGGAAAGTAACGAAATACATTTACTCAGGAACTGTTCTGAAGGATGGAAATATTTCCACTTTTACTTAAGTACAGGATCTTCTTCCCCCTCTGTTGTGATTGGTCAAGTGCTTACAGATGTCCCGCCCCTTAGCCTATCACGTACAATGTGATGGAGCGCTAGCCAATAGAAGAGTCCAATGGAGGCTTTTCAGGCAGGGGGGAAATAAAAAACATGATAGGGTTTGTTTAATACTTCCTAATACCACATGTGGGGCTGTGACCTTCACAGGGACCTTTGTGATCTGAGCCTTTGCAGACCATGAACATGCACACAAACCTATATTACAGGACACGCAAAGTGGAGTCTCTTTAAGTGGGAGTACTTATTGCACTGCTGGTTGAATCTCTTTGTTCTCATGTACGCAATGGACAAAGAGAGACAAAGTCCACCCTCGTCCTCGTTGCTTTTTGCTTCATCGTGGTATCCAGCCTCAGGACACACTCCCATGACTCACTCCAATCCCACCTTCATGTTGAGAACAAAAGAGAACCCTCGCTGCTCCGGACTCTCACCTTCAGTCTCCAGACTCTTGTGTTCTGTAGGATGCACACAACACAACACCTCTCTCTTCTTTTAGGGTCCTAATTCTTATCGATGTCCCCGCAGCCACGTTGGGACCGCGCTGCCTCGAGCGGATGAGAGCCACTGCCCTGCAGCACCGAGCAAAAGAAACAGTCGTTGGCTCCGGGCTGAAGCCGGGCTCAGTCCGGCTACCAAGCAGCAAATCCACATGTTCTGCTGAGCCCAGGATCCAAACCTTCCCACTGCCCCTCCGAGGAAACATAAGCACCCGCATCCTTACGCCTTAGCGGTATTTACGACGGCTTGTCTCGCGGGGATTGGGGATAAAGGACTCAATCCTCTCTAATTGGTCACACCTACGCCGAGAGGTGCGTGGCAGGTATTGTTGAGCAGGCCTTTCATCGAGTGAAATTATGTAACGGACTGAGCTCCGTGCGTGTGGCCGCGAGGGAGTAATTGTGGCTTTGGACGGGGATGAGTTGCACACACATGCACTTTAGCACCTCACACACTGCCGGAGCTCTACAGAGACGGACACAATGAAGACATGCACTTTACGAGGAGGACATGCATGTCATGTGCACACAAGCACCTGATTATAGACCACTGACAGTAGATCAAGACGGTAAGTGCTTGTTTTACTGCTGAATAATGGCTTGTTTGCAGATGTAAATACAGGGATTATTATAATCGATGTGCTCGTTGTATTGGAAGAGTCTCATGACGTACATGTAAAGGTCAAAGGCTACAGTAGCTATACAACGTGTTTACTAACGACAGTAAGGTCAGAGTGATGGGGTTATGGCTTAAGATATCATCACTAACGTATTCTATAAGAAAGGAAATAGCCTCTGTAGATAAAATATATAAATACATTATTTAATCATTTAAGGTTTCCTGTCGTTCTGGTATATATCGTTTTGAATGTGGTTATACATGTCCTTTCTATGTCAGAATCAAACAGAAGAAATACAAGCGGTTAGAATTTGTAAACTTAATTATGAAATTAAGCATACTCATATAATTATCAGGAAAGACAGGCTTCACTTTCACACCAGCAACAATATTCAAAGTATGATATTTGATCAAGTCAAATGGTTTAAAAAACTCAGTTCCAACATGTTCGTACAAAATATTATATATACGTAACACCAATATTGTCATTTAAAATCATATTTGATGCCTTAACGAGATGAAAAGACTTGGTTTAATGTCTCAAATGGCTTTATTTTTCACCTTTTCACTGCTCGTTATCGTCCAGCTGTATAAAACTAGAGTTCAGCACCACACTGTGAGGACAGCTCCCTCCCATCATCTCTTAAAGCGCTGTTCGACGAAGAAAGGCCCAATAAGGACGGTTGGACCTCACTTCAGCACCACACACAGTGGACAGCTCCCGTTGAGTTTCAGCACTCTGGACAGCTCCCTAAATGTTGCAGAACACCACAGCTGTCCCGTCACTAATTACAGGGGGAGTGAAACAGCAATATATTGAGAAGGTGGGTATGCCTGAGTATGAGTAAGCCAGTAGATACAGATATTGACTTGACTTGACTGATGTTGATCACCACAGTGACTTGGGACTTGCTGATATTGAGGTCAAGTGAGACTGCTCATGACTGCAATGAGGACTTACTCCCTCTGGCAAAATACATCATCCTTTACTCAAGAGATACTCGTGTTTAAAAAAGTACTGACTAAACTCATTTACTCAGTAAAAGTAAGAGGCTTGAAGTGTACTTCAGTAAAAAGTACCCATAGATAGCAGCTGCTTTAAAGAGTACCTGACCTCCCTTTATATCAATAGAACAATAATGTCATTTGTTACTAATGAATGTTTCCATGGTGGGCCACGGCAACATGACAAAGTTTCCCATTGGCCCTCTTCTTTAGAGAAGACCAGGAAGTAGGGATACACGGATCGTGTTCCAACCAATAGGCAAGCAGTGCTCTAAAGAATAATGATCACGCACCAACACACATTCAGACTAAAGGACAGAGGGTCAAAGGACAGAGGGTTGAGGACAGAGGGTCAAAGGACAGAGGGTCCTAAGGAGAAGAGGGTCTAAGGACAGAGGGTCTAAGGACAGAGGGTGTCGTATTGTCATACTGATGTTCTGTACTGATTGATTGATGATTGATTGATTGATTGATTGATTGATTGACTGAAACATTGAACTGTGCTTTGACTTTTTTGACTTTATTAAAAACAAAACGTTGCTTTAAACGTCTATGATTTGTTAATTTCTGATTGTGAGGCATCTCCTCCACACCATCGAAAGAAGAAAAGGCCTCACCCTCCGAGTGTTTGGAAGTTGACTTCTTCTTCTCTCTTTAGCGCTGGACCTGCTCCAGCACCTCGCGCTCTTCCAGGACAGGAAGGCAGTGGGAGCTGAGCACGCTGCACAGCTGTAAAGGGGCGTGTCTCTCGATCAGCTCGTCTGAGAGCTCAACCAGTAAACACATGACCGACCAGACGCGGGAGGAGCTAAGTATGCAACTAGACGCTATAATAAGCACTAGGTGAGCATATGACCCGGAAGTGAAACCATGGCAACACCTGTAAAAGCTCAAAGCTATAAAAGAAAGCAATCTGACTCGCAGTTATAGCATTTCTTTTGGATATTAGCGTGTTTGTACTTATAATTAGACACATCAGTCCCCGGGGGGGGTGTGTACGTACCCCCCGTTTACCCCCCGTACCCTCCGGAGGACTCAGCACTTGTTTAGACACATGAGAATGCAACACTTTGGATGCATGTGCTACAATCTGACGACTCTCAACAGAGATGGGATATATCTGAGTGAAACACGTGGTTCGGATTCAAGGGGGATTGCTTTGACGACCGCTTTGCACATTCTGCTCAATCTTATTATGTCTTAAGTACTGAGTTAGAAACGATACGCCAGCACTTACGGCCGGCTTATTGTTCTTAGTTAGAGAACTTGCACTGCTGTGATTAGCACGCGCTGCTTTGGTTGAGAGTGACTGTTTATGTATCTAAATGTTTTCTTAACCCGGCTCTTGCGTTTCGGGTCAACTCTGACCGTGCGGACTTCGTTATCATACATATTGTGTTTTCATCCAGTTGCCTCGAGACCTGATCAGAGCTGATGTCCTGCACACTCGGCCTCTGCACACTTGATGACCTGCAAGATGTTTTCAGTCAGGAGTTACCGCCATAGGAAATTAATGAGTGTATTATGTTCATCCTGCATATGGGAAACATCTCCACACACACACACACACACACACACACACACACACACACACACACACACACACACACACACCACACCATGTATACATCACTTCAGGGGACATCACATTGATTTACATGCATTTCCTGGAGACCTATCCTAACCAAGTTCACCCTAAAATTAATGATCCCCCTTATGGGGACCTCCATTTGTCCCCATAAGGGAGGCGAGTCCCCACACGGAAGATATAAAAATAGATGTAGGTCCCCACAAGTAGATAAGGCTAGGACACCCACACACACACACACACACACACACACACACACACACACACACACACACGCTCTCTCTCGCTCGCACGCTCACACACACACACACACACACACCACACACACCACACACACACGCGCTCGCGCTCTCTCTCAACACCCACACACACACACACACCACACACACACACACACACACACACACTCGCGCGCTCGCTCTCACACACACACACACACACACACACACACACACACACACACGCGCTCTCGCTCTCTCGCGCTCTCACACACACACACACACACACACACACACATACACACACACACACACACACACACTCTCTCTCGCACACACACACATACACACACACACACACACACACACATACACACACACACACACCCACACACACACACACACCACACACACACCACACACACACTCTCTCTCTCGCTCTCCCACACACACACACACACACACACACACACACACACACACACACACACACACACACACACTGTCTCTCTCTCACACACACACACACACTCTCTCACACACACACACACACACACACGCACACACCCACCCACACACCACACACACACGCACACACCCGCCCACCCACCACAACACACACACACACACAACCACACTCTCTCACACACACACACCACACACACACGCACACACCCACCCACACACACACACACACACACAACACACACACCCTCTCTCTCACACACACACACACACACGCACCACACCACCCACACACCACACACACCCGCCCGCCCACACACACCACACACACCCACACACACACACACACACCCAACACACACAAACACACACACACACACACACACACACATTACACACACACACACACACACACACTCTCTCTCTCACATACAAACATCAGTCCTTTGGAGCTAGGCCAGGGCGAGAGTGTGTGTGTGCAAACGGACACATGTACAGATGACATCATTACATGTTTCTGCAAACACACTATCTCTGGATCTCACAGAGGATTTCCACAGTATGTGCTCTGATCGGTATAAGGTCAGGGAACTATGGTCAACATGAACATAATGTTATCATCACGTCTTACAGAAGGAAAGCTCTCTGAGTGGGCGTGGCATCACTTACACAACGGCCTGGAACACGCCCTGATCAGAACGCACGCCGGCTCGGCAGCGTCGAGTCGCCCCACCGAGTCCACGTGTGAGAAGAGATATAAGCGTGGGATTGACCTCCCGGAGCCACACTCGGCGCTTAGATGGGGAAACCTGCTCTGTATGTTTCCACTTGGCATAAGCACGTAATACTCGATGGTGTTTGTGAGCGTCTTAATTCGATATCGGGGTTTCCATTCCACCGGAGTTCGAGGTTAACGGATGAGATTATCACGGGAAGAACACGAAAGGCTGTTGTTCAAACAGGCTAGAAGGGCTCAAAGCCTGGGACACAGAGAAGCGAAGCTGCCGCGTGTCGAGTTAACCTCGTGCGTTCTGGCGGAGCACGCACTCTATCTCAGGAGATAACAAGGTGAGAAGAAACCTTGAAAGGCTTCACCTCTGCGTTCACGGCGATAAGCAGGAAGCGCTCCGGACTCTCGTGCTCTCCTCTCCGCTGCCGACAGCATGACATGCACGCTGAGCCGGCTCTATTCGTGGCCCTGACCCGCTCCGCTCGCCGGCCTCCTGGTCACGTCTGAGTGCTTCCATTACCGTTTTTGATTTCAGTAGACAGGGGTGAGCACTCTCCTCTGCTGAAAGGACTGTGCACTGGGTGAGTGCTCGGACGCTACGAAGCTATGGGTTGAGAGAAAAGGGTACAATATGGCAGACTGAAAACCCCACACACTGCAAAGGACAGGACACCTTTGCAGCGTCTAAGTGTGTGTCTTCTTGTTGCAGGCACTACTTGTTAGATGGCCAGTTGTGACACCCACGTATGGACATTTTTAATTTGTTATTGGACAAAGCTTTTGTCATTTTCTTTGGTCGGGCAAACTTTGTTCTTCGTCTCTTAAAGTGTACACTACAGCCTATTTTGTGTAATAATCATTTATAACTTACACAAACATTCACATTTGTGTCTTAAATCTACTAGAAGTCCTGGTCCTCACTTCAAAGCCCTCCACCATCTGCCCCCCCCCTACCTCACTGACCTCCTCATCCTCTACCGACCCCCCCGGTCCCTCAGATCCACCTCCGCCGGTTTGCTTTCCATCCCCGAGGCCAGACTCTGGAACGCCCTCCCCCAAGACCCCCCGAGAGTCTGACGGTACGTCCACACAGCAGCTTTAGGCGAATCTTCCACCGCTTCTCTGCCCGTTGACTTTGAATGGGGATGACGTCGCTTTGCCTCGCTTTTCGCCGAACTGCATTGTGGGGGAGCGAAGCGAAGATTTCCAGGATTTCCAGGATTCAAAAGTTGAGCAATGTTAAACTTTGAAGCTGAGGCTGGAAGCGCCAGCCAATCAAACACGTTTATGCAAATCTGACAGTAGAAGCGCTTAGCCAATCAAACCGCGTGTAAGCAGGGAGAACCAGAACCGCAGTTCATTCCCTCATATTCCAAACGAGAAGTTACGGGAGCAAATCACCCGGTTCTTATGACCAGAACTATTAACGGGATGCAAACCGGAGGAACCGGGCATGGAGGGAGGAGGGCAGAGACAGTGGGGGAACTGTAGGGTTTCGCCTGTTTGGGGAGTTTATATATCTTATATATTATATTGCTCGCATAAAATCCCCGGGGTTTTTTGCTTGTATGTCGGGGGCGGGACATCATGGGATTGGTTGTGGTCGCGTTGCTCGCAAAAAATCCCCAAGCTTCAGAACGCCCAGCTCCAAGATGTCAAGATGTTTGAAAAGCTGCTGTGTGGACGTACGTGCGTCCCTCACCTGTTCCAGTCCCGCCTCAAACCCCAACCTCTTCAACTCTGTATCCATAAGCCCTCCCCCCCTCTCAACCAACTTCCTCCTGACTGCTTTTCTGTTTTGTTTTTGGCTTTGTTTGTTGTTGTTGCTGTTGTTGTGTTGTGTTGTTGTTGTTTGTCTACCCTCCCTCCCAAATGTAAAGCGTCTTTGGGTTCAAGAAAAGCGCAACAGA
>JAMFTG010002896.1:0-12957 GCA_023974075.1 Chaenocephalus aceratus
AATGGTAACACTTTATATTAAGGTACACAAATTCAGCATCAACTAGTTTATTAACATGCATATTAGCAGTATATTGGCTCTTTATTAGTCATTATAAAACACTTATTAATGCCTTATTCTACATGACCGTATTCTACAAGTAATAAGCCATTAGTTGAGAGTTTTTCCTCAATAACCCTCTAATTAGTGCTGATTTGTTGCAAGGAAGGAAGTTGTTGAACATGAGTTCTGGTCTTAATATGCTCCGCTCAATATGGGCCTAATAAGGCAGTCGTACCACAAGAATAGTAATCCTCCCGTAATAACACTTAACAAATAGGATCTATTCTTATGTAACAAGACATGAAACTATAAGTGTTGATTGTGTCTAAATAACTCAACATGAGGCATTTCTATGTCTAACATGTTCTCTATTTTAAAGTGAAGTCTAGTTCATAACCAATGAGCTAGTTTGACTCTAATGACCCTATTCTAAAGTCGCCTCCTCTTCACACTTTGTAAATACATGATAGCACACAACTACTGGAATGAACCTCTTAACAGCACATGAACAAAGTAGGCACGCGTTGACATATCTGTTTATCAATGAACCACTAAAGAGAGGTTCAGACACCAACACATGTCAAGTTTCTCCAAGGCTGAGAACACATATTATGCAGCCTGTACTTTTTAATAAAACTGATTTCTAACAGATTGTATGTATTTGTGATCATACTGTGTGACCTGCTTGTATGTACTTACACAATAGGTGAAAGGTGGTTATTGTGTTTTTGACAAGACTAACAGTGTAATCATGCCATACGTTTGAAAAGTGTCAATGCATGTTCAGTAAAAGCTGATGCGCTTAGTGATCTTGTTCACAGCGTTCGATCCGACAGCTCGTTCGTCCAACAGTCGATCGTTTCCACGAGCGTGTGTGCCGTCTGAAACGACCACGTCTCCCCGTGTTTCACTGTCCACTGTTTGTTCTCCGATGCCTCACACACCCGCACCACATCAGGTCCCTGTCACATCTGCCTTCTCCTTTGTCCGGTGTCCTTTTGTTCATTCTTACCTAATTACGCGATGCACTTCAGGTGCGTCCCCAGGTGTATCATTAGTGTCCAAATAGCCTGCCAGGTGAAGCACACAGAAAACAAAAACAAAAGCACTCCAATAATATTTAAGAAACACAACAACTAGTATTGATATATAAACATGCAAAAACTGGCTTTCTGGCTGACCTTTGTGACAATTGTGCAATGTATTCTGGTAACTACCACAATAAATACATTGTATAGTGTTCTTAACAGTATTTCAATGTAATACATAGCAATACATAGCTAGTTAATATAATAAAATATACAGTAATAATACAATAATTATACAAAAAACAACCAACCTACAAATTAACCCAAATCAAAATAAACATATGATCTAAAACAGGTGCATTTGATTTAAAATAAAAATAATAAATAGTATTAAATATTTAAATGGGAAAAAAACAGTAACAATATGTATGAGAAGAAATGCAACAAAGAAATTACAACATTTTTTTCTTATGTGTTTTTTTTTCTTTCTTGTTTATGTCCATCCTTGTTTCCGTTGAGTAGCGTGCAGCCTTTCCCAACCTGGCCAGCATGTCTGTCTGTTGAAGCCACTTCTGAAGCCAACTGAACAGAAATGTACAGATATAAGTGCACTGTAAAAAAAATGTTATAATTCGGACAGCTGTGGTTGCCAGAACTTGACCGTTAAAAGTATAGTAAAATAAAGGACACATGACAGTTTGTTGGCATAGACGTTACAGTCAACAATTGCTTATGGTAAATAACAATGGTAAAAAGAGTTAGCTAGCGTCACGTTCAACAGAACACTTCTAACGTGCATTAAATTGACGATTTGAAACAAAACGTAACTCAACTTGTAAGATAACGTTAAGTTAACTTACCCTTAAATAACGACATCACGTTTTTCAGGGTCAACACAAACTGCAGAAAACAATAGAGAGAGCTGTCAGAGCGGTTCGTCTCAGAAGAGCAGCCGCTGGGCGGAGTCACAGAAACGCTCGAGAGTCCCGACCGTTAGCGCCAGTCAGAACAATGTTTTATACCGCTTTGTTTCAACTACTGCTGTCTCGCCGTTCCTCTTTGTCTCTGTCTGTCTGTCTGTCTGTCTGTCTGTCTGTCTGTCTGCCTGTCTGTCTGTCTGTCTGTCTGTCTGTCTGTCTGTCTGTCTGTCTGTCTGTCTGTCTGTCTGTCTGTCTGTCTGCCTGTGTCTGCCTGTGTGTGTCTGTCTGTCTGTCTGTCTGTCTGTCTGTCTGTCTGTCTGTCTGTCTGTCTGTCTGTCTGCCTGTGTCTGTCTGTCTGCCTGTGTCTGTCTGTCTGTCTGTCTGTCTGTCTGTCTGTCTGTCTGTCTGTCTGTCTGTCTGTCTGTCTGTCTGTCTGCCTGTGTCTGTCTGTCTGTCTGTCTGTCTGTCTGTCTGTCTGTCTGTCTGTCTGTCTGTCTGTCTGTCTGTCTGTCTGTCTGTCTGTCTGTCTGCCTGTGTCTGTCTGTCTGTCTGTCTGTCTGTCTGTCTGCCTGTGTCTGTCTGTCTGTCTGTCTGTCTGTCTGTCTGTCTGTCTGTCCGTCCGCCCGTCCGCAATAGAGTTATTTAGACACAAGTAACACTTATAGTTTCATGTCTTGTTACATAATAGATCCTATTTGTTAAGTGTTATTACGGGAGGATTACTATTCTTGTGGTACGACTGCCTTATTAGGCCCATATTGAGCGGAGCATATTAAGACCAGAACTCATGTTCAACAACTTCCTTCCTTGCAACAAATCAGCACTAATTAGAGGGTTATTGAGGAAAAACTCTCAACTAATGGCTTATTACTTGTAGAATACGGTCATGTAGAATAAGGCATTAATAAGTGTTTTATAATGACTAATAAAGAGCCAATATACTGCTAATATGCATGTTAATAAACTAGTTGATGGTGTATTTGTGTTAAATCAGCTGGTGCTGCACTTCTCAGAGGCTGAGTTACACGTCCCGCTGCCTCCTCGCGCTGCAGCCATTTCATGAAGTGAATGAGGTTTTCCTTCTATATATTTATCCTGAGAAAAAAGTCAGAATTCAGACTTTTTTCTCCAAAAATAAATAAATGTCACAGCCCCCAAAAATGTTTTTCATGTGGCCCTAATCCTCTCCCACACGTGCACACTTCTATCAAACATATTGACACACTGTTCAGTGTACCCAGTTACACACAGCTGAGCCCCTTTTTAGTGTTGTCATCAGCTCCTCTCTCATTCTCTTGCTCTTTCCCTCACACACATTCACAGACTCTCACACTGACACGTGCACCCGTAGAACACCTGTCGGGCAGCACGGCCCGCTCCAGGACACCTTCGAGTCATGAGCTCATCGGAAAAGCAATTAAAGGCAGCGTAGGCCCTGCACGCTGGCGTAATGTTTTGTTTTGCTACTTGGCTTCAAAATTAACCAAACCTGTCAGAAGTCATCTGGCTGACGCGGGCTGGCTATATTTATTTACTTTCTGTTGGAGAAGCTGGTCTCAGGGTCCCAGTGCTGCCTCACGTCCAACAATGAAGTGATTCTGAGGGGGCTCAAACATGAATCCTCCCCCTCAGTCTAGCTGGGGGGTGCATGGCGAGTCTCCCCCACCTCCCTTAGCCTGTCTGTAACTCTGATGGTGGGGTCGTGGCCCTTTAGTTGGGAGGTTGCGCCCTCTGTAACCCCAATCAGGGTTTTGGTCTCCACTGTGGGACGTGGTTTTTTAACTTGCACTGAACCGACCGCTCCCAGTTTATTGAACGTCATGACTTAGTGACTGAACAAAAGCAGATTTTGCATTTGAAAATGTTAATGTATAAATGATGTCACCTGATAAAAAGACAATATGAAGACAGAAATATGTGTGGCTGATTGCTGGGGCTGTTGGCCGAGTACATAGGAGGCTAAGGAACCGAGGCAGGGTTAGGGTTAGAGGCCTCCTCCGTCTGGTCTAATGCTGTAGCCTCAGGCTGTGAGCAGCCTGATGTCAGACAGCCGTAAAACAACACCAGCAGCCCCGTGCTCTCTTCTAACTCCACAGGTCTTAGAAAAAAAAACACCTCTGACATTAATAGGTCCACTGTGGGCGCGTCAAGGTGAGTGTGTCTTCACACATGTCTGCACGCACATTCTGCGCCTTTGTGTATTTTCAAAGTCTGGGCCACTGAGAAGTGTTCTGGTGTTTTCTGGAGGAATCATTTAGGAAGTAAGAAAAACACCGCTGTTATCATTGTCATCACTTTGTGTAATTGCCCATATGCTACACTGTTAGAGAAGAAGAAACAACAACATTTAGCCCGCTGCCGAGGCCGGGCCTTTTCATGGTGCTGCATGCTTCAAAGGAGGTGTCACGCTCGGACAGTTATGTCAACACATTAATGAAACAAAACACATGCATGCGTGCACGGTAAAGCCTTGTTCTTCAAAGCCTCATAAGCCAGGTCAACACACATTCTGTTTCTATGTCACTGTCCAATTGGCAGAGAGACACGAGAAGAGATTGTTTGCTCTGTTAATTTCAGCAAGAGAGCGTTCTGAGTGGGGTGTGATGAATCAACATGCTCATGGCTGTCATTTGCAGAAGCCGAACAGATGTTACACACAACCACAACAAGATGACAGCTGCTGGCATCACACTGGAGACACTGCTGATACAATGCCACTTGCTTCAGCTCACTCACTTACTTAGACATCCACCAGTCTGGACTTGCATCTCTCAAACACATCAGCTGATGATAATATATGTTGGTTATGATGGAATCTTATCTTACATGTTGTATTTGTTTGTGGCAATGACCCAGTGTCCTGCAGAGGATTCCTGATGAACACTTTCTATTCTCTTTGAGACTGTTCCACATTAAGTATAGAATGAATCAAATAACTGGTGGCAGTGTCACTTGCCTTAACTTAGCCATTTTATATATTTTAAATATCTCTGTAATATGTTTTTTAAATACACCATCCATCTAGTAAGTAATATGATTTATTATGATATGACTCATGTCTGCTGAATGTGCTTTGCCATGCTCAGTGCATCCCATGGCCCACAATGTAGGGTCAGTTGAACACATCGTAGTCACTCAGCCTGTTGGGCCTGTCCTGCTCAAGCTGCTCGGCTATGATGACTCCACTTGAAGTCAGGCCCCAGCATACGGCCTCAGCCAAAGCCTGTTAAGCAGCCACACTGTGGGATATGAGTGCAAGCCACAGGGCTGAGGTTGTGATTCTTCATCGGGAGGAGGGGTAAAGAGGTGGATGTAGGATGACAAGGAAGGGTGGAGGTATGGTTTCAGAAGGAAGGGTAAAAAGCGGTGAAAGGGAATGGGGGGGCAATGAAGGATGCAAGTATGAGGAGACAGTTTGTGTTGGAGAGGTATCCATGAAGGCTGCATTGAGTGTTTTAGAATAAATTGAAATAAGCGGACACAAATACCAGTATGGCTGTTGTTAGGGACACAGAGACAAGTGGTGATGGCAGGGAGGTAGGAGGCATTGGAATAAAGGAAGAAATGTGTCAGTTTGACTTGATCCAATTCCAACGTAAATACATTTGTTCCAGAAAGAAAACATAGCTGCAGATTGAAATGCTCCTGGTCAATAAGTAGACGTACTGACATGATGCATGCATACACCATGCCATCGTACTATACTGTATGAACATACACACACTCTACATACTTTATATAAATGACCATATGCCCACACACATACACATTTGCTTCATATTGCTAATACTCACACAAGCACAGTCACAGGCCACACACCGCTGAACATTCTAGAATGGAGCAAATTAGAGCTTTAATTGTATTGTTCACAGGGAATAATGGAGGGAGCAACTCCTGCCAAGCGTGTGTGTGTGTGTGTGTGTGTGTGTGTGTGTGTGTGTGTGTGTGTGTGTGTGTGTGTGTGTGTGTGTGTGTGTGTGTGTGTGTGTGGTGTGTGTGTGTGTGGTGTGTGTGTGTGGTGTGGTGTGTGTGTGTGTGTGTGTGTGTGTGTGTGTGTGTGTGTGTGTGTGTGTGTGTGTGTGTGTGTGTGTGTCCATGTTATACAAACTCTTAAATGTGAGGCAAACCAACAAGCAATCAGGCTTTGTTGGAGGTGAAATGCACACACACATTTACACTCACACACTTTAGCACGTTGCCTCAGGGCCTGAAACAGAAGACCGGGGTTCTGTCCAAAGCTCCATTTAACTGCTGAAAGTCCTTCTAGAGCTGAAACATCCTCCTATCGTCATGCTGGGCATTCCACGGCACGCCAGAGACCCTGCGCTAATCCTGCCGGCATGGGAATCATTATTGATAGGATCCTAATGCATTACCTCAGGGCCCGCTTATTGTTGGTAAAGATTATTATTTAAGAGTAAACCAAAACCCAGAGAAAGGCTCGAGTTTCATAGAAATGTATCAAAAGAAAATGTTATTCTTGGCTTAGTGTGACTCAACTTCGAACGGCGCCATTGAAACAAACGGTGCTCCTTGCCTTGCTGCATCAAGCGGGCTGCACACCCAGCAGCAGGTCAGAGGGCCTCCACTGAGAGGGTGCTCCTTGGTCACTCTATGTAGTCGGTCACTGCCTTCAGTTGATTCAGTGAGACAATAACATCAACGCTTTACCCAAAAGAAAACAACCCATTAAGTGTCAACGGCCATGTTGCTTCCACATTACGACTTAAGGCTTACAATCACACCCACAGCTATCCAGCTGAATGAAGGGACCATCAGCAGACCATGTGAATGCATTGCTGGCCTTGGCTGACGTATCTTATCTCCAATGCCATTGTAGTCTGTGTGTTTTCCACAGTTGTGTTATTCCCTCTCTGATCTGCTCTCCTCTGTGTGTCTGTGTGTCTAGGTGCGGTCCTGCTGGTCAGCGTGCAGGGCATATCTGTCAATGTGGACCCAGTGTTCTGCACATGGCTGTTGTACCAACCTCACAGAGGGAGCGGCATGCAGCAGGTACCTGCTCCTCATGGCAACATGTTGTACTGTTGGTGTTCCGCTTGTTTAACTTGAACATGTCATCTGTATTAACAGAGCACCTGCAGCATATTATGCTGCTGCACTGATTGTTAGCAGCTCTGGAAAGGAGCCTGAAGGGGATGTACATGTCCCTCCCGCTCCATTGCTTTCCCTGCTACCTTTTCTTTCAGTGCTCTGCTCCCTGTCTTCCATCCACTCTCTCTATATGTATTTGACGGGGTCATGGTGATGGTTATGGACATTGAATGCTCTGTGCCTACACTACACACACTACACACACGACACACACACATGCAGACATGCTTACTTTAATTGCCTGGGATAAAGCACATGTTCACCCCATAAAGACACATACATATATATAGGACATGAAAGTATCATATTGTAATACTTTTTAAAAGTAGTTTTTTTCAACAACTTGCTTTGCTTCATGCCTCCTGCTGTTTGGAACGGCTGTCAGCATACATGTGTGTGTGACGGACACACAGAGGGGTTCATTGCACCAACTCCTTACTCTTGAGCTTATTGCTGTACAGGGGTAAACAGATGTTATGAGCTGACCTGCTGCCAGTGTGAAGGACACACAATGCTGGTGTGTGTGTGTGTGTGTGTGTGTGTGTGTGTGTGTGTGTGTGTGTGTGTGTGTGTGTGTGTGTGTGTGTGTGTGTGTGTGTGTGTGTGTGTGTGTGTGTGTGTGTGTGTGTGTGTGTGTGTGTGTGTGTGTGTGTGTGTGTGTGTGTGTGTGTGTGTGTGTGTGTGTGTGTGAGCTCAGCTGCCTGTCAGGGCCGCTTCTCAAGGCTCTGCTGGTTTAGACAAGTCCTTCAGCTAGAGGCCACACATCAGGCTGTGAAGGACAGAGGAGAGGACCATGACCTGTTGGACCAGGAAAAGATGAGCAACAAGGAACTTAGGACAGATGGACAAGGGAAGAAGGATCTGTGTGTCAAGCGTCAGAGAGATGTAGCATCACAAAGACCTGGAATTGGGTTAAAGAAAGAAGAGATGTAAAGTCAAGGGAGAGAACATGAAAGCAAGACAGCGTTGAGAAGGTGCAGAGGAACCAAGGAAAGTTAATGTACATGTCAACTGAAACTACCAGAGCAGGATACACAGATAGGGAACCAATCAGAGAAGCAGAGGGAGCTTGATGGGGAAACGGGGGATGAAAAGAAAAGAGAATTAGAGGAAAACATCATTGGAACCAAACACTGGCTTTGGCTGCCTGCACCCCTCAGTGTGCGCGGTCGAAGACACACACCATGTCATCCGTCAGGAATGAGTTGTTGTCATCATCATCGAGTAAGCTACCTATGGAGCATGGCATATTAAAATGTAGCTATGTATATTTTACATGAAGTGTACAAACTGAATTATACAATTTGTTTTTAATAATCTAGCATTTTCCTAAACCAAATGAACCTACAAAAAATGTGTGTTTTCAAGCTATTTTAGTGTGAATAATATTGTATTCTCTTTGGTTGGTAAACAATATTGTGTTTATACTATGGGTGCAAACAAGAAGTCTTTCTAATTAAAATCAACCTCGTCTTTGCAGATCTTTACCATACTTTAATGACATGTTCAAGACAAATGTAAGTTTGGGCAACTAATGTACTTGGCTACAGTTTACAATTCACCCGATGTTGCAAGTTGCAAGAACCTCGATGATCTGGCATTGTTCCTCTAGCCAGTAGTTTGAAAAGCATGATGTCATTTTGGAACCCATTTTAAATCTAACCACAACCAGCCTGGGTCCCGACCGTAGGTCCGACCCAGTCATTCAAAGACAACTGCATCTTTCTGTGTGTGTGTGTGTGTGTGTGTGTGTGTGTGTGTGTGTGTGTGTGTGTGTGTGTGTGTGTGTGTGTGTGTGTGTGTGTGTGTGTGTGTGTGTGTGTGTGTGTGTGTGTGTGTGTGTGTGTGTGTGTGTGTGTGTGTGTGTGTGTGTGTGTGTGTGTGTGTGTGTGTGTGTGTGTGTGTGTGTGTGTGTGTGTGTGTGTGCCTTGCATTGCATCTTCTGGTAACCCAGATCTCTGATGCTTCTCGTTTGATCTCCAGGTCATGGCCGCACTGTATTACTTGACAAACAGAAATGTGTGCTCTGTCTCCTGATAACATGCTCTTTTAAAAGACTGAAATGCAGTCATATGAGAGACCATAACACAATACCTTTCCCATGAACTCATCCTGTCGGTGCTCACACATGCTTTGATGTCATTGCAGGCTCCAGGTTTAGTTCCGTTGGCCAAGAGGAGAGAGGATGAGGTGACGTTGGGGAGTGCCCCCCCCCCCAAACTACCCCCCCAACCAGGCCTCTGACTACGCCAGCAGCCTGTCAAAACTAAAACAGTGACAGGTAGGTTTACCAACCGTGAGCTGTGCCGTGGGTGTGCTGCTCTGACACTGGTCTTAACACAATAGCGTTACACTAACTCTGATGAAGTGCGTCACAGAGGTTTACAAACACAGGGAACAGATCCTCTCTCAGCGGGATGGAAGTAAGAATTAGTATACACATGGAAACTGCAAAGACAATTACTTTCCCTTGCTATTTGGAATAACTACCACTGTTTCTATGTTTGAGGATATGGTCTGCCAAAAGTGGAATAACAACATTTCACAACATTTGTATCTTCTTTCTATGCAATAAATCATGTTTTTATTATTATTACATAACACACGACAGCTCGCTGACACCTGAGTGAACCCGTTTCTAGAGGACATCACATATTCTGTTTTCCTCTGCTGCAAGGAGAACTGTGAGCTCTGGATGCCCAGAATAGATGAGTGCTTGGCTGTGCGGAGCCTGCCTCCATGCCAGTGTTCCGCTTTCTAGGGCCCCTTGTTCAGAACTAACACGCTAAGGGCACACACACTACTTCACAGCATACACGCTCATATCAGCACGCATATACATTTAGACACAATCATACAGGCAAGCAGGGTTATACATATACTGCACATATGCACACTTGCTCACAGACATTCTCCCACACCAATGTAGCATTGCTGTGGTCCTTCCTTTGAATTCACTAGAACTCCACTTGTCTTAGAAGGAGCTCTGAACCCTTTGACTGAAGATGGACGGAAAGGAGAACCAAAGCGAAGGAGGAGGAATTGATTGAGGATAGATACAGTTCAGCATCTCGTCACAGATTTGGATTGTTGCTTTAGTGCGAGATGAACAAAGAACAAACTAACAGTATCCGTAAGCTTTTGAAGTATCCTTGATGTTTGCAGGACAGGTGAAAGACAAACATGGCTACTGACAGTCTATCTCCTGCATCAATGGGAGTACACACTTCTTCTTTTATCGGTGTGATGAATCTGTTTAGTGGACCTCAGGGAGAGTTATGTGAACGAATACCAAGCAAACACACACACACACACACACCACACACTGTACACATGTATTCTGGAGCAGCCAGTCTGTTGAGGAGCTGTCCTTGACACAACACAGAGCTTTACTGACTGCAGACATGGGTCCATGTAATGCTCACGTGTGTGTATGGGCCTAGCAGCCCAGCCCCCGGCCGTGTTCCCTGTGCATATTCCATTCATGTGATCCAATGCAACGTGTTGGCTAGCCTTTTGTAACTGAATTAGTTTCCAGTAAAAATAAGGATGAATATGTAAAGAAGGTCTTCCCAGCCTCTACTGTTTGACTCTCGCAAGTGTTTCGCTCCAGGTCTTCTGCACACATTTAAACAACATGTGAAACGTTACTTGCCAAAGCATCGCCGCAGCAGCAGCGCACAGTCAGGGGAAATAAGCAAGCGGTTGTTTTTTCTTTCTTTTTTGTCCATGAGAAATGTGTTCCCAGCAGCAGTAATGAATCCCTGTTTTGGGGTGCAGTCATCCTGTAGCTGTAAATAACATGTTGCGTCTATGACGTCCCCCCCCCTGTCAAGTGTTTTGAAATGCTCCTTTGCCATTTCAGAGTCTAAGGAAGGCCATTAGGGTTCCATCCTGCTTGCTTTACAAGCTCGCAGCTGAAAGGTTGTGCCGCCTCTTCCTCCTGGCTTCCCCTATGTTCCTTGTTTCATTCAAAATCTGCACTAATGTCTTTTCCATAGCGCAGCATCTTTGCTTGTTCACATCTCGACAGTACATCGTCTCTCATGAGGGGTCTTCAGTAAGCATTCCCGTTGGCTCCAACACTAAACACATAGCTGCATCAGGCTGCAGCTTCTCAGCAGCACTCCACTTGCAGTGACTGCTCCTCTGCCTCCAAACTCCTCTGCAAAGCGGCCTCTCTGTGTGGGTAGCTGTCTGTTTGTCTTCCACGTTGAACTTTTTTTATCCCATGGTGTTTTTTCTCTCTTAGTCATGCTCTCCGCAGTGTTGTCCTCTGTCTAACGAATAGGTGTTTGTAGAGTCCTTTTTCTAAATCTAAATCCAACCCTCAGTGCCCCTGCCCCCACTCCAAGGCTTTTTGTTGGAATGTTACTTGCAGTTGAATGGACCAGCGTCCTCTGGAAGTTGCTGCAATGTTACAGGAGTAGATCTAATGCAAAGTTACACATTGTTTCCGCGAGCAATCAGAAAAGGAAAAAGGGCAGAGGCATGCAGCCCTTTTGGTTTAATCATGGTGCAACAATAAGCCTCCCTGCAGTCAGATCACCACTGAGGCTCAACAACACTACAGAACCTTCCACACCACCTTGTTACATAACAATACACCCTTCCTGCAATTAACAATGGTGTTACTTTGTATCTGAGATGTCTTCACCCTTCGAATGAGCCAATAATGAAGAACGTTATCATCTGTTTTGGTTTTGGGTTGTGGTGATAATTCAAAACACTTCTATACATGCATACACATCCTGCTCCACCTCCATATTAATTCTTCATATTCCCGAGGCTTTGCTTGTCACAGTGCGATAATACTCAATACCCAGAAACCTGATATGTGCACATATCAGGTTTCTGTGAGCGCCCCAGTCACCTCGTGAGAAGAGCTTCTGACATGTAACATGTTATGATTGGAATTAGGCGCTCTAAAGATGATTATGAATTGCTTTCCATGTGCAGCACATCGTGAACGAGGATCTGGATGTTTAAAGAGGACAGAGCTCTCTCTGGATTAGCTGTTGTGTTGAACACGGTCAGCCCTTAGATCCACCTCAGTTATTCATGTTTGCCTGTAGTGTTATACGTTGTTGACTCTCAGGCTGGAAATAAAACTGTATTGTCTGCAGGTTGCATTTCATCTTTAAAGTGATTTATACACAGCTGTGATCTGATGCCATTTTTCAGAATCTATTATTAAGTGCTGCATGTTACCCTCGGACATGTGATCCAGCTGTGGAGCTTAGGTTGAATCAATAGGCAATACTAATTTGACTACAGTTTAAGTTGGTCTGACTATATTTGAGAGAAACCATCATTGTGTCATGATGGACCTTGATCCCAGCAGCAATGAAGGAACAAGGTTTTCAAGCTAAATAATAATTGCCCTGAGAATTTAATTAAATGTTTCTTTTTTTTGCTAAATCATCATTTGGCATTTTCCTCAAATGCTCCAAAGTGCTTTCTTTTAATTAACATTTCTTCAAATAAAGTCCAGGTTTATTACATGGCTGATTTAAGTTGCAGGTTATTTCCGGTATATCATCTGTCAAGCGACTTTTAGGGGGTTGTAATCACTGCAGCTGAAGTTTTATTTTCAGTCTTCAGTCATGATGAAAACAGATGAGAGATATGCCAGTGTTTGCCAGTTGGAGTCAACATGTCTTTGAAACCGGCCCGAGGAATAAAGACGTAAGACAGGCAGACAGCCGCCCTGACTGCCACCGGTGTGTCTCTTCAGCTTCAGGAGACATCACCAGGGTCTCATAGTGTGTGCCAGAGATGGAGTACTCGAGTCCCGGACTCGGACTTGAGTGCCGATTTTCGGGACTCGTGACTCGACTCGGACTCGCGCACGG
>JAMFTG010002897.1:0-25385 GCA_023974075.1 Chaenocephalus aceratus
TTTTTATTCATCCGTGACCACGACGCCATCTGCGATCGATTAACTTGTGGACAATGATCCCTCGCTCCCTTGCACTGATCTCGCCTCCTTCTGGCCTGTTAAGTGGCCTGCCTCACACAGGGTGATTTGAGGTCGACCCCCACTAAAAATCACATGGATAGGTTCCTAAATACATTTATAAATACATAATTTTTTTTAAATAGTAACAATTTCCATATGTTCATGTGTGGGTAGTAGATTTAAACTATAGGGCTATCATTATGGGCCCTGCCTGTACCTGTTCGCTCTGCCATCGCGTGAAGGGTCTGCTAACAAGCGACCAACAGAAAGGTTAATGTTATTGCACGTCACCCCCCCCCCCCCCCCCCCGCTAACACCACCCCCCCCAAGTATATTTCAGATATGTGGGAAACAGATCTGTGGGAAACATTGGCAGTTAATGGACCAGCACCAGAGGTGTTCCCATACGCACAGGCGTTGGAGCTGTTCTTCATGAAATCCCAGAAGGATGAAGTGCTCTGACAAACAGTGCCATCTTTGCGCAAAATGATTATACAGGACTGAAAAGTCAATAAATAAACATGTTGTTAAAACTTTTTCTTTTTTTTCGGGCACCCCCCCCCCCGCCCGCTGCCACCACCCGCCCAAGTATATTTCAGATCTGTGCGAAACACTGAAACGGTTTCCTTTATTTGAAACAGAGGCCGTCAAACTTCTATAAAGCAACTCAAATGTTTGTCGTCGGGCAGATTTCATATTTTATAAGAGTCCTGTCTCCAAATAACCTAACTTTCCTTCAAGGACACGAATACGACCCTTTCCTCGGCTCTCGTTCGCTCCTCTCCCTCCAGTGTCACATCGAGGCTTTTCTCTGCTTCCTCCATCCTAAATGTGAAAACATGCATTAATGTGCTTTTGAGAGTAAAGCTGCGTTCACACCGGGCGCGATGCGATGTCTGGGGGCGGCGCGATTACATGTAAGGTCGATGCACAGACGCGGACAGACGCGGATTCGCTCCGACGGCGAGCATGAAGCGGTTGATGCGAATGCCGCGGCGCGATTGAGGCGATTGAACGGGGCCGCGACAACCGCTCGAGTTCAATTGTTTCAACTTGAGCGTCAAATTCGCGTGACGCGATCTCGCGGTAGCCAATCAGCGGTGAGGATCTCAGCCTGCCTTCAGTGACGTAGAACCACAAAACCAACACAGCCGTTAGCCGTTAGCCCTCAGAGCTCACAGCTCCTCATATCTGTTCAGAAACTAGACAGAAGTGAAACAAGTTCAAACCACAGACTGCCTGTGTCATGGAGAATACAGTCGCTGGTTTATTTATGTCTGTAGGCCGTTGCTGTGAGTGTGGACGGTCGGAGCATATATAACGTTAGCTTAGCCGATCTCCATTCAGAAAACACGCATTCTAAAAGGTGTTTCTCTGCCGTCTGTCTGCAGACTCAAAGCATTAACTCATGGTCTTTACTAACCGGTATCAGTGTGTTGTTACTTCGGCATCATTTATAAACGTGTGTTACAATTAAATCACGGTCAAATATGTTCATGTTGTTGTTGTAGCCCCCTCTCCAGCGCGTCTTGTTTGAATGATGCGAGTAAACACAGCTGGCAGCCGCGGTGAAACTCGAGCGATTGGAGCGAAGCGAATATTCGCATCGCGTCCGGTGTGAACGCAGCATCAGGTGCTGCAGAGTGACTTGTGGTCTTTTTGCTAAACTACATCGTTTTCTCCTCTCACTGTCTCCTTTCCCACGGCATAGGTCTACGGCCTGGGGTATTGCTGCTATCTCTCTTAAGGGGGAGGAGCTTGGGTATTGCTGCTATCTCTCTTAAGGGGGAGGAGCTTGGGTATTGCTGCTATCTGTCTTAAGGGGGAGGAGCTTGGGTATTTCTGATATCTCTCTTAAGGGGGAGGAGCTTGAGTATTTCTGATATCTCTCTTAAGGGGGAGGAGCTTGGGTATTTCTGATATCTCTCTTAAGGGGGAGGAGCTTGAGTATTTCTGATATCTCTCTTAAGGGGGAGGAGCTTGAGTATTTCTGATATCTCTCTTAAGGGGGAGGAGCTTGGGTATTGCTGCTATCTCTCTTAAGGGGGAGGAGCTTGGGTATTGCTGCTATCTCTCTTGAGGAGGGGCAGCTTGGGCGCATTGTTGTTGCAGCTTATGACCGAGCCCAAGCCGCCATGAGGTAGTTTATTGTTCAGGGACGTAGCCCTGGCACACATGCTTTCCTATGGACGAGAGCTCTGGTTAGATTCAGGGTCCATAATTGTTTCGTCTCGCTGATGAAGAATGTTGATTATTACACTCTGAACTAGTTAAAACCTCGAGCTGCAGAAAGAGTTCTTCAGAATCGGTTTGGCAACCGCTGTGTCAACTCGTGACACTCCACCTGTTTTGTGAATTCTCCGGCTGAAGCTCCAAATAAACCGTTTGCCATCAAAGCTCCAGCTCTCCTCGTGTCTCTCTGAGTCCTGTTTCCAATTGCTTTAGAACAGGGGTGTCAAACTCAAGGCCCGGGGGCCAAATCCGGTCCGCGACTTCATTTTCTGTGGCCCCACAAGAACGTGCAAAGAATATATGTTTATTATACGGTTACATGCCGATTTACAGAAGCACGTTGCCCATAAACTACATGTCCCACAATGCATCTCAAATGTTGCATTTTTCTCAGAATTTGACTTTTTTTCAAAATGTCACTATTTTTTCTCTCCAGAATGTGGCTTTTCTTTTTAAATCATTTTGCAACGTTCGCACTGAAAAGACTTGCAATTATTTCCCCTAGACTTCTTCTTTCAGACGTAGTTAATTATGAAGTTATTACCCTATCCGATAATAATCCAATTCAGAGGCATTCATGTAATATAATACATTATTTTATATATATTAAATATTCATTTTTATATAGTCTTAAAGTTACAAACGGCCCTTTGAGTGCAACCATAATGTTAATGTGGCCCGCGATGAAATTGAGTTTGACACCCCTGCTTTAGAAGTTTCCCCCACGGTATTAAAGTACACATATACATATTCAATTCACGTAACACAATGGTGGTGTTAAAAATAAGCCGCTGATAATTTAATATGGTTATTAAAGCAGTCTGTAATGACTTTCTACCACGAACAATAACGTTGCTATCTAGCTAGCTCACTAAGGGGTTAATGCTACTGCTAACGCTACATTAGCATGGTGCTTTAAGCTAGCTTTAGCATATCTCCCCCTGAAAATAAACCAGGTTTTGTGTATTTTTGTACTAGGATCAGCTGTTTTGAGTGCACTACTGTGTCCAAATGTAAAGTATGTTGAAAAGCAACTTCAGTACCGGGTGCAAAAAGTAGTTTTTCATAATTCTGTTCCATGATGTTGAAAAAGTGGGTATCCAGAGAGATTTGCAATCATTACATTTCTCTAGGTAAACATACAGTATACATCCCGAGTACATCTGTTAAAGTACAATGACACTAACAAGTGTTTTAAGAAGTTATAAGATATAATCTCACCGTGAGTCTCTTGTCAGGATGGACTTCTATCATTCCTTTGAGCAGAGCTTGGCATTCAGGAGGTATAAAGTGAGGCATGTGGAACACGCCGCTCTTCACTTTCTCTAGAAGCTGCCGCAGGTTATCGTGGTCGAAGGGCAAGGCACCCTGGGAAGAGATGGAGACAAAAGAACACATTATGGGATGTTTTGGTCATCATTTATCCGTTTACACTATTTAACAGCTGTGGTGTTGTAGCTCAAAAGTGTCCTAAACTTAGTTAAGCTTAAGGAATGATGTGGAATATTGGTTTTCTGACCCAAAGCAGAAGGTGAATTTAGCCAAAGCAAAAATATTTAACACGTTTAGCAAAGGGAATGAGTAGAGAAGAGCAGGAAGGAGTCCTAAAACCTGACTGGATGTTTTACTGAATTGTTATTCTGAAATAAGAGCTGTGGTTAACACAAACTGAAGATATTTTAACGTTTTGTTCTTCGATATAATATACATCAGTAAATACCCTACTGGTGAATTTAAAAACGGAGGTCGCTAACAAGTGTCTAAATGAGACGACTAAACGTCATCACACCCAACATTAGCCTCCTTTAGCTTAGCGGTGGTGACGTGAAGTCATGTGACCGTGCTGTAGTTCCTCTATAGCCCAACATTAGCCTCCTTTAGCTTAGCGGTGGTGAAGTCATGTGACCGTGCTGTAGTTCCTCTATAGCCCAACATTAGCCACCTTTAGCTTAGCGGTGGTGACGTGACGTCATGTGACCGTGCTGTAGTTCCTTTATAGCCCAACATTAGCCTCCTTTAGCTTAGCGGTGGTGACGTGAAGTCATGTGACCGTGCTGTAGTTTCTTTATAGCCCAACATTAGCCTCCTTTAGCTTAGCGGTGGTGGCGTGAAGTCATGTGACCGTGCTGTAGTTCCTTTATAGCCCAACATTAGCCTCCTTTAGCTTAGCGGTGGTGACGTGAAGTCATGTGACCGTGCTGTAGTTCCTCTATAGCCCGACATTAGCCTCCTTTAGCTTAGCGGTGGTGACGTCATGTGACCGTGCTGTAGTTCCTCTATAGCCCAACATTAGCCGCCTTTAGCTTAGCGGTGGTGACGTGAAGTCATGTGACCGTGCTGTAGTTCCTCTATAGCCCGACATTAGCCTCCTTTAGCTTAGCGGTGGTGACGTCATGTGACCGTGCTGTAGTTCCTCTATAGCCCAACATTAGCCACCTTTAGCTTAGCGGTGGTGACGTGAAGTCATGTGACCGTGCTGTAGTTCCTCTATAGCCCGACATTAGCCTCCTTTAGCTTAGCGGTGGTGACGTCATGTGACCGTGCTGTAGTTCCTCTATAGCCCAACATTAGCCACCTTTAGCTTAGCGGTGGTGACGTGACGTCATGTGACCGTGCTGTAGTTCCTTTATAGCCCAACATTAGCCTCCTTTAGCTTAGCGGTGGTGACGTGAAGTCATGTGACCGTGCTGTAGTTCCTTTATAGCCCAACATTAGCTGCCTTTAGCTTAGCGGTGGTGACGTGAAGTCATGTGACCGTGCTGTAATTTCTTTATAGCCCAACATTAGCCGCCTTTAGCTTAGCGGTGGTGGCGTGAAGTCATGTGACCGTGCTGTAGTTCCTCTATAGCCCGACATTAGCCTCCTTTAGCTTAGCGGTGGTGACGTCATGTGACCGTGCTGTAGTTCCTCTATAGCCCAACATTAGCCGCCTTTAGCTTAGCGGTGGTGAAGTCATGTGACCGTGCTGTAGTTCCTCTATAGCCCAACATTAGCCACCTTTAGCTTAGCGGTGGTGACGTGAAGTCATGTGACCGTGCTGTAGTTCCTCTATAGCCCGACATTAGCCTCCTTTAGCTTAGCGGTGGTGACGTCATGTGACCGTGCTGTAGTTCCTCTATAGCCCAACATTAGCCGCCTTTAGCTTAGCGGTGGTGAAGTCATGTGACCGTGCTGTAGTTCCTTTATAGCCCAACATTAGCCACCTTTAGCTTAGCGGTGGTGACGTGACGTCATGTGACCGTGCTGTAGTTCCTCTATAGCCCAACATTAGCCTCCTTTAGCTTAGCGGTGGTGACGTCATGTGACCGTGCCGTAGTTCCTCTATAGCCCAACATTAGCCGCCTTTAGCTTAGCGGTGGTGAAGTCATGTGACCGTGCTGTAGTTCCTCTATAGCCCAACATTAGCCACCTTTAGCTTAGCGGTGGTGACGTGAAGTCATGTGACCGTGCTGTAGTTCCTTTATAGCCCAACATTAGCCACCTTTAGCTTAGCGGTGGTGACGTGAAGTCATGTGACCGTGCTGTAGTTCCTTTATAGCCCAACATTAGCCTCCTTTAGCTTAGCGGTGGTGACGTGAAGTCATGTGACCGTGCTGTAGTTCCTTTATAGCCCAACATTAGCCACCTTTAGCTTAGCGGTGGTGACGTGAAGTCATGTGACCGTGCTGTAGTTCCTTTATAGCCCAACATTAGCCTCCTTTAGCTTAGCGGTGGTGACGTGAAGTCATGTGACCGTGCTGTAGTTCCTTTATAGCCCAACATTAGCCTCCTTTAGCTTAGCGGTGGTGACGTGAAGTCATGTGACCGTGCTGTAGTTCCTTTATAGCCCAACATTAGCCTCCTTTAGCTTAGCGGTGGTGACGTGAAGTCATGTGACCGTGCTGTAGTTCCTTTATAGCCCAACATTAGCCTCCTTTAGCTTAGCGGTGGTGACGTGAAGTCATGTGACCGTGCTGTAGTTCCTTTATAGCCCAACATTAGCCACCTTTAGCTGACTGAACGTAAACAGATCCTCTTACCACAAGAAGAGCAAAGAGGATGACGCCACAACTCCAAACATCTGCTCTGCGACCATCGTACTTCTCCCCCTGAAACACAAACACAGGTAAGCATACACACACACACACACACACACACACACACACACACACACACACTTGGATGTAGCTTACTCTTATGACCTCTGGACAGGCGTAATGTGGGGATCTGCAAAGAAAGAAAAGTCTATTGTTAGATTATTTCTCCATATGCAACACACAGAGCGATAGCAGCAAGCACTGCTCCTTTATTCACGGCAGAAACTGAAGAAGGTGAATCAAGAGCGAGAGCTTCAATCCTTTCCTAATTGTATCTGCTCAGTCCACCTTCCTCCTGGTTTAGAAACCTTTAATTAAACTTAGCTAATGACTGTGTGAAGCGATAGAGCTCTGAGTGGCTGTTCCTCATGTTCTGTATATCTCATCTCTTTAAAACCATGTTCCACTGTCAGGACTTTTTTATACGAGGATGTTGTACACGTTACTTTACACCGCTGGTATTAATGTATACATCTCAAAGGTCCCGTGTCATGGCCATTTCTACTGGTATTGGTTTCTCACAGCATCTCTGTATAGTCTGTGTATTCTCTCTCTGTCCTACACGGCTTGTTGGAGCTCCTCCCCCCCTCCCCCCCTCCCCTGTGAGCCCACTGTGCTCTGATTGGTCAGCTCGCCCACTCTGTTCTGATGTATATTTTTATATCTGAGACCCATAATATATACCTAAAAATAGCACGATAGGAGATATTTAATGTAAGATGTGAATAAGAGCTAACTGAAGCCGGTACTGACCCGCAGCTGGTCTCCAGCAAGCTGTCTCCAACCTGCAGCGAGGCCATGCCGAAGTCTGCGATCCGGATGTTGTTCTTCTCGTCCAGGAGGAGATTCTCTGGCTTCAGATCTCTGTGACTGAACACACACACACACACACACACACACACACACACACACACACACACACACACACACACACACGCACACACAGGACTTTAGTACGGATGTATCAAGGACTGTACACACATAACACCTGCACTGTTTTTACAAGACGTCAACCTGCACTCACATCTGAACACTCATGTAAATATATTTAAAATGTTCATTCGAATGCTTTTTCACTTTATCACTTTATTTTTGTTCTATTATTATTTTAATTCGTATTCTATCTTATCTTTATTTTTACGTTGTGTGAATCCTGTTTTTAACTCTGACCCTGTTGCTGCTATTAACGCCTGAGTTATTTAGGGGATAAATAAAGTTCCATCTCATCTTATGCTCGTCCACATACGCTCAAAATAAACCTTTCGTATCTGTTGGGAAAGCTGGTACTCGAACTGTACCGTCGTATTTAAGTACCTCTACAGATCACACATGGAACAGCCTAATTCTCATCATAAAAAAAGACATTGGTTTGTACTTTCTAGTTTTATTTCTAAATTAGTTTCCGCTTAAAGCAGCATTTAGTGGGTTCATCGATGGTCATGCAACATGCAGCGTGATGAAGCCGTCATGCGGGGTGTATCCACGTGGAGGTGAACATGATATGGTACACAGCTAATGGTTTTCACATATGCCTTTTGATCTACAAAAGCAGCTTTTTCTGGCGAATGTAATGGTTTTGCAGAAATAGCTGAAAGGAGTTTGTCTTGAGCCTAACCATCAGACAAACGGCTGGTATGGGTTTAACATGTTTGCTTTCAGGTAAGAAGAAGTAACTGGTGGTGCGAGTCAGGGCCGTTTCTTCCTATCGGTGGACTCTGCAGATGCATAGGGCCCCCGCGGCCACTAGGGGGCCCCCAAGCTGAAAGTTCAGGTTCAGCCTCAATATATTTAGGGAGAATTAAAATGAGCCGTCTTTATTTGTAGCCGAGCGCCGTCCTGTGTTCGGTGAAGCGTCATATGCTAACAAATCAAATGTAGGATATAAACACGACTAAACTGCAACGATAGCAAAGCTGAGGCTTGTTTTTGGGGATAATAAAGTCCAAATCATCGTTGGGCTGTCAGCCAATGAGGGACGTCTGAGGAAGATGAAACATGTAAATGATACATTGTTGAAATGCTGCATCTCTTGCATTTATTGGAGCCTTATTGTTTACCTTTTTAATACCATTTTTTGTAAGTTTCAATTGCTTGGTTTTCCTCTTAAAGTGTAACAGACTGATGCATCTACACCAGGGGGGTCAAACTCAAGGCCCGGGGGCCACATTCGGCCCGCGACTTCATTTCATGTGGCCCCACAAGAGCTTGCAAAGAATATAATATGATTATTATACGGTTACATGCTACAGAAGCACGTTGCCCATAAACTACATGTCCCACAATGCATCTGAAATATGACTTTTTTCTCAGAATTTGCCTTTTTTTTCTTCAAAATATGCATTTTTTCATAGAATTAGATTTTTATTTCAAAATTTCACTTCTATTTCTTTTTTCTCCAGAATTTGGCTTTTCTTTTTAAATCATTTTGGGACATACGCACTGAAGAGACTTCTGCTTTCAGACGTAGTTAATTATGAAGTTATTACGCTATCCGATGATAATCCAATGCAGAGGCAATGATGTAATATAATACATTATTTTATATATATGATATATTTATATATGTATTTTTATATAGTCTTAAACCGGCCCTTTGAGTGCAGCCAGAATGCTGATGTGGCCCGCGATGAAATTGAGTTTGACACCCCTGATCTACACCGACCATCTTAAAGGCTTCGGAATCTTACAGTTACAAAACTGTAAAACCTAGGGCCCCCAAAAAGCTAGAAACGGCCCTGGTGAGGGCAAAAGGAGGAGGAAAGAGATGTTGCGGCACGTTCCCGATGTCATGGTCTTGAACGGGTTAGGATAGAGTTTGTTTTGAAGCAAAGCATCAAACAAACGACTGGTTTTCGTTAACACGTTTGCTTAAAGGTAAGAAGAAGCGGGACAGATTCGACACAAGCGGGTTAAATTGAGAGAGAGAAGTGGAAATGGAACAGACGGTCGATAGCATCTCACAAACCATATGGAGTGACTGTGGCAGAAGTCCAGCGCGGAGATGATTTGTCTGAAGAACTTTCGGGCTTCTTTAGGCGTCAACCTGCCCTTCTTCACCAGGTAGTCAAACAACTCTCCGCCGGACACATGCTCCAAAACCAGGTACCTGAGAGACAAGAGGGGACATATCAAGCAGTCAGGGTTTATTTATGAAGCCCAATATCACAGATGTTACATTGGGCTCAGTGGACATTACAGTTAGAGTTACCCTCTGTCCTTGGAGCCTCACATCGAACAAGAAGAAACCCCACAGTTAATTGAAAACACGTAAGAAAGTTCTGGGAGAGCAACAGATGCTGTGCGTACATGGACAAGACAATACAACACAGGTAGCCCAGATGCTGGATGATATTATGGGAACAGGTGAGCAAGCACACGACTCACGGACACCTCTCATCATGCATGCCATGCGGTCACTTATCTGGCTAACAGAAGCTACTTCCCCTCAAGGTTGTTTCTACGCAGACTCAGATCCAGAGGGAGGAAAGCAGGGAGACGAAGAGATACTCACAGGTATTTGTTATTCTCATAGACATCATGCAGCTTCAGAACGTGAGGGTGCTCTATTAGTTTAAGAATAGCTATTTCTCTCTCCACCTGCACAGACAGAGGGAGGCAGAGACGTGGAGAGAAAGGTCAGAGAGAAGGAGGAAGAGGAGGAAGAGGAGGAGGAAGAGGAACGTGGTTAGAAATGATTAAAGTTGAAATGTCAGAGGATGCAAGTAAAAGCAAAGTTAGGTCAAATGTGGCGCGGAGGGAAAAAGCATTACGTGTTACGTCTGGTTCTTCAGTGTTCACTTGAAGATGTTGTAGACGGGACAAGGGGTTTTAAAGAAGGAGACAGAAATGGAGGAACAAAGAAGTCTGAGCTGTACTTGAAGCTTCAGACTTATTAGCTCCTATAGCACACTTACAATACTTCTTAACAACGAGACTTAGAGCTGCACCTAATATTCAATAACACCAAACTATGTAATCACTCATAGAGAGAAACTGAAATCCCCCGTTAGCCCAACGTTGGGTTTTAGCATCTTTCAGTCCTTTGTTTTGGTTTGACTGCGTGTTGTATTATTTATCGTATTAAGCATTACATGTTACGTCTGATTCTGTAGTGTTCACTTGAAGATGAAGATGTAGAAAGGACTAGTGTATCTTTAAGAAGATAAATGGAAGACAGAAATTGAGGAACAAAGATATTCTCGATCAGTGGTTCTCAGCTGGCCTCGGGACCCACTTTTCCCTTTGTCAATAAATCGCGACCCGAAATTTGAACCCCTCAAATCTATTCAACAAAACGTTGTGCTGTAATATAAACGCTTTTCAGCATACAATATTAATGAAAGTGAAGTAAAGTGCATCCCTGACTGTATATCCCTTCACAGAACTAAAGAACGCTTTTAAAAAGGTTTAATGAGATGATGGAATCAAAGCTGAACTGTATAACATAAAAAGGCCCGCATGCTGAAACCCAGCAGGGGGTCTGGGGGAGAAAAACATATATTTGTTTCAACTTTTCTTTTTCTTCACTCACACATCTGCGACCACTCGAACCACTGTTCTAAAGGACATCATACATTTCTATAGTTGAAGCTAAAGCTAGCTCATAGCTTTTAGCTCCTAGCATACTTAAAAGACTTCTTAACAACAAGACTTAAAGCTGCACTTAATATTCTTGCATTAACAATAAACGATGTATAATGTAAAGACTGTCACTCATAGTGAGAAACGTAAAGAACTCAGGCACAGCCCCACCTAGTGTCAGCAGAAAGTATTACAAATAATGATTACAAAAAAATGCAAAAAATAAATTGAAAAATATATAAAATATATTTTAAGATCTTGTTTAATCGTCTGATTCGTCTCATTGCTGTTTCAGTCTGTGTTCTTCTAACTAGTGTCTACAGTGTGTGCCCATCGAGCTGTTTAGAGCCATGTGGGACAGAACCCGATCCTGCCCCTCCCTCTCTCTGTCTCAGTGAACGGTGACTGTAGAAACTACACTGCGCATGCTCAGAGTATTTTCCTATTTAATGTGTGTGGCAAAAAAATAATGACCATAGGGGCAAAGTGCTGCCATCCCCACCATACGCCATCTCACATCACTCAGAGCTGATTGGCTGTAAGTACGTGTGCCGCGAAAAGTGTGGTGTGTGAAGAGGAGAGAGAGACGCGTCCTAAAACCCGGAAGTAAGCTGCGCATGGCTTCCCTCCACGGAAAGCAACGAGATTTCTCCATAGGATTTTAGAAAATAGCTCCAAACAAGATCTGTGGGAAACGTAGCTGTTAGATAAATGCACGTTGTGTTCAGCCGGATAATATCCACATGTCTACCCTACTTTTATCATTTTCGAATCATAAATCTATCGATTAGATTAGATTTATGATAGACTTTTGAAACTACAAGAAGATAAGGAGGACTTTCACAAAAAAGTAATAGAGATGTTTGTCCAGAAGGATAGGCAAATGGACTTCATCTTCAGTCAAGGTAAGACTGCAATGTTATTGAAAATGGGATCTTACTAAGAGAGAACAATTCAATATTCAAATGATAAAATTAAATGTTTGGGTATCCTTCTGTTGAACCGTCTGTTTAAAATTAATCGAAGCATCAAAAAAAGCTTTTGAAAATAATATTATATTTTGATTTAGGTCAAAATATAATATGTGTAAACCTGAAGAGGCGGAGCCTCAGCAGCCATGAACCTCTCTGCAGGAGCTGATAGACATCTACGTTGTTTGTGCCCCACCACTTTTGTACATATAGAAACGCCACTGCCAAGCACTACATGATACGTCAGAATATTTAGTGGTCAGTTATAGATGAAGTTGTAGACAGGACAAGTGTATTTTTGAAAGTATGAAGGAGACAGAAATTGAGGAACAAAGAAACCTGTGCTGTCGTAAATGTTCTATAGTTGAAGCTAAAGCTAGCTCAGACCTATTAGCTGCTAGCATACTTAAAACACGTTCTTACAATAAAGCCGTAAAGCTGCACTTAATATTCTTGCATTAACAATGACGAATGAACTATCTAAATGTATATATATATAAAAGAAACACTCATGACATGCGTTAGCTTAACAGCAGTGTTTTTAGCATCTTTTAGCTCCTTGTTTTGGTTTTCTCTCGTACAAAGCACTACATGTTATGTCAGAATATTTAGTGTTCATGTAAAGTTGTAGACAGGACAAGTAAAAAAGTATTAGGGAAAACAGAAAGGAAGACAAAAAGATGGATAGGAATCTTAGCTGTAGCCCTTGTTAGCTTAGCGACAGGTTTTTTGCATATTTCAGCTCATAGTTTTGGTTTTACGGTCTGTAACTTTCCTATTTCCCCCCACTCCTTTCTCTCATATAGAGCATCAGTTATACAATCTGTCTCTCAAAGGGACAAACCAAAAAAGATCCCAAAGCCCTCGTTAGCTTAGCATCCGGGTTTTAGCATCTTTTAGCCCTTTGTTTTTTTACGGTCTGGAACTTCACTATTTCCATTTCAAAAAGCTCTCAGAACACACTGAACACTACCTGTTCATATCAGCAGTAAAGAAACATAGTGATTACCTGTAGCCAGAGTTGGGTGTAACGCGTTACTCACACTACATTACATGACATTTGTTAGACGCTTTTATCCAAAGCGACTTACATACATTCAGGAGCACTTTGAAATATTGTACAAGTCTATCTAAAATGAAAGTATTATTTAGGAGTCTAATCATTAATGGTTATGAACAGGACCTGTAAAATCTCATTTGTTGTTATTTCTTGTAATTGTAAAAAGTAATTTCTTTCTGATTGTTTTGTAAAAAAAAAGAAAAGATTAACAAGACAAACATGTCGCTGATGACGATGACCTAATGTTTTATAAGAAAAATATATGTTAGAGGGGTAGGACCAGAAAAGTTTTTTAAGCTTCTTCTTGCCCCTGTTGAACATGAACAGAGACTATCTGAAAATTATTATTATTTTCTTTTTTTTTTGTTTTTGTTATTATTTTCTTTTTTTTTGGTACTTTGTTATAATTATTAATCTGAGTGAAAAAAAAAGAAAAGGAGAATATATATATATTATTGTTATATATTTGTTTTGTTTCTGACATGTTCAATAAATTGACTAAACTAAAAAACTAAAAAACTAACTTTGGGGTGAAGCGTCTCAGGGACACAACGGCATGCTGACTGCAGTGGGGTTTGAACTTGCTACCCCCTGATTCCAAGTCCAGCACACTATCCACTGAGCCACAGCCGCCAGCCTGCAGTTACTAACATTGCCCCGACACGCGTTACTTCGTTACTTACTAAAATCAGTCATAATCACACTGACAGACAAGAGGGGTTTCCGCCGCAGGTTTATATGTACGTAATCTGCACGCGCGGCCACATCTCCACGTGCAGTGCTGCATACACATGGCTGAGTCAGCGATAACTCTCGAGGGGTGGAGGTCTGCCCGTTGCTTTGAGTTCGTCCGAAGAATAGACAGGAATGTGACGGTGAGGTGCAAACTGTGTCCAGGCCAGCAGCTGTTATCCACTGCTGTAAACACCACGTCACACCTCAACAAGCACCTGCAAAGAACACATGCTAATGTGAAGCTAATAGCTAAGGACCCCCGAACCCAGAGGGAGGATGTTGTGAGTGTGCCGCCGCCGAAGCAGCAACCATTAGAATTTGGAGGACCGATAACCAAAGCAGAGATGGACAGGCTTGTAGCCTTGTCAATTAACTACAGGGGTCCCTCAGGGCTCTGTTCTCGGTCCCCTCCTCTTCTCCCTGTACACAAACTCGCTCGGATCAGTCATTAGCCCGCATGGTTTTTCATACCACTGCTACGCTGACGACACCCAATTAATTCTGTCCTTCCCCCGCTCAGAGACCCAGGTCGTCGCACGCATCTCTGCTCGTCTAGCTGACATCTCTCAGTGGATGTCCACTCATCATCTCAAGCTCAACCTGGACAAGACTGAAGTGCTTTTCCTTCCGGGAAAAGATTGTCCCACTCTTGACCTGACGATCAGCATCGGCCCCTCTGCTGTTTCCCCGACTCAGACTGCAAGGACTCTGGGTGAGACCCTAGATAACAACCTGTCCTTCACTGCAAACATCGCTGCTCCAACCCGCTGCTGCAGAGACACGCTCTACAGCATCAGGAGGATGCGTCCCCAGCTGACCCAGAAAGCCACGCAGGTTCTGGTCCAGGCTCTCGTCACCTCACGCCTAGACTCCTGCAGCTCCCTCCTGGCTGGTCTACCTGCATGTGCCATCCCACCTCTGCAGCTCATCCAGAATGCAGCGGCTCGTCTGGTCTTCAACCTTCCTGAATGTTCCCACACCACGCCGCTCCTCCGCTCCCTCCACTGGCTTCCGGTAACTGCTAGAATCCACTTCAAGACCCTGGTAATTGCATACCATGCTGCGAATGGATCTGGCCCTTCCTACATCCAGGACATGGTTAAACCGTGCACCCCAGCACGTGCACTTCGCTCTGCATCAGCCAGACGGCTCGCTGCACCCCTCGCTGCGAGGGGGACCCGAGTTCCCATCAGCAGAAACACGTGGGTTTGCTGTCCTGGCTCCAAGATGGTGGAACGAGCTCCCATTGACATCAGGACAGCAGAAAGCTCACACACCTTCCAGACTGAGACTCATCTCCTTCGACTCCACCTCGAGGATAGAACTACTAACAAAGCACTTATATACTAACAAAGGACTGGCTCCTCTAAAGCCAGTTGAGGAGCACTTGAAATGCTTGGCTCTATGAAACCTGATGTACTTTATGATTCTGTTTTCTTCATGGTTGTGTCTTCCTGGTCGAATGTATTTATTGTAAGTCGCTTTGGATAAAAGCCTCAGCTAAATGCAATGTAATGTAATGTAGCATCCTTCATAGTAGAGGAAATGTTGCCCATCTGCACAGTGGAATCACCATCGTTCAGAGATATACTGCGCAAAATACAGATAGCAGGAGACAGAGGACAGCCATGGTCAGATAGGAAAACATTGAGACTGTTTAAACCAGATGAGACTGTATGAACCAGGTGAGAGAGGACTGTATAAACCAGGTGAGAGAGGACTGTATAAACCAGGTGAGACTGTATAAACCAGGTGAGAGAGGACTGTATAAACCAGGTGAGACTGTATAAACCAGGTGAGAGAGGACTGTATAAACCAGGTGAGTGGGGACTGTATAAACCAGGTGAGAGAGGACTGTATAAACCAGGTGAGAGAGGACTGTATAAACCAGGTGAGTGGGGACTGTATAAACCAGGTGAGAGAGGACTGTATAAACCAGGTGAGAGAGGACTGTATAAACCATGTGAGAGAGGACTGTATAAACCAGGTGAGAGAGGACTGTTTAAACCAGGTGAGAGAGGACTGTATAAACCAGGTGAGAGAGGACTGTATAAACCAGGTGAGAGAGGACTGTATAAACCAGGTGAGAGAGGACTGTATAAACCAGGTGAGAGAGGACTGTTTAAACCAGGTGAAAGAGGACTGTATAAACCAGGTGAGTGGGGACTGTTTAAACCAGGTGAGTGGGGACTGTATAAACCAGGTGAGAGAGGACTGTTTAAACCAGGTGAGTGGGGGACTGTATAAACCAGGTGAGAGAGGACTGTATAAACCAGGTGAGAGAGGACTGTATAAACCAGGTGAGAGAGGACTGTTTAAACCAGGTGAGAGAGGACTGTATAAACCAGGTGAGAGAGGACTGTATAAACCAGGTGAGAGAGGACTGTATAAAGGAGGGACCAGGACGACTGATCCGTGTGAAGGAAAGAATGAATGGGGCCATGTATCGTGAGATTTTGAGTGACAACCTCCTTCCATCAGCAAGGGCATTGAAGATGAAACGTGGCTGGGTCTTTCAGCATGACAATGATCCCAAACACACCGCCCGGGCAACGAAGGAGTGGCTTCGTAAGAAGCATTTCAAGGTCCTGGAGTGGCCTAGCCAGTTTCCAGATCTCAACCCCATAGAAAATCTTTGGAGGGAGTTGAAAGTCCGTGTTGCCCAGCGACAGCCCCAAAGCATCCCTGCTCTAGAGGAGGTCTGCATGGAGGAATGGGCCAACGTACCAGCTACAGTGAACACCTCGTGAAGACTTACAGAAGACGTTTGACCTCTGTCATTGCCAACAAAGTATTGAGAGGAACTTTTCTTATTGACCAAATACTTATTTTCCACCATCATGTGCAAATAAATTCTTTAAAAATCAGACAAAGTGATTTCCTGGATTCTTCCCCCCCCCTGTCTCTCAGAGTTGAAGTGTACCTAGGATGAACATTACAGGCCTCTCATCTTCTTAAGTGGGAGAACTTGCACAGTTGGTGGCTGACTAAATACTTGTTTTGCCCCACTGTATGTTAGGGTCAGAGCCCTTACTGAACATAATTAGATAACTTGATGCACAAAAAAGTTTTAACAAGGGTGTAATTATCTTTTTGAAAATATGCTCAACCAACCGGTCAGCTGGCCTTTTCTGGCAAGCTACACTGTAAAAAAATATTTTGGATTTTAGTTCCTTTAACTCATGTATGTGAGTCAGGTCACCTACATTTGGCCAAAAAGTCGAGACAACTAGAAACGTCAAGTTTTAATCCATTCAACTTGTCTGTGAAAGTAAAATAGTACACTCAATTCAGAATGATGAGTTTGCTTTATTTAGAGTCCTGTGAACTTGGTTTTTTAAGTTGGAGAAACGTAATGAGTTGAAATTACTTGATATCCTTTCCTGGCTAAACTTAATTGTAAGTTGAATTTACTTAAGATACTTTCCTGGCCCTAATCAAAATGTTAAGGCAACAGGGTTAGAAATTATTTTAAGTTGAGTCAACTTGTATTTTTTTACAGTGTAGCAATATGACTTTTCAGAGTTTCAGAGATGTTCTCCTATAAAATATGAATGTCTAGATTCATGGTAATATTACTAAATCTAGTACGGCCAGCCTCAGAGTGAAAGAGTGATCATCATTCATACAGCACCGTTCATGCATGGCATTCAGCCCACAGCTGCACACATGTGAGCAAGTTAGGCCAACACAGGATATCCAGTAAGACGAGCAAGTCTGTTCTATAATAAAAACACTTTACATTTCCTTTTTCCGTTTATTATCTTTTATGAATATATCTGGTTGTATATATTGCTCATTTCCAGAAAATAAAAAATGTATTTCAGTGTGTGTTTTATTTCAGTTTGATGCGTACAAATGGGGCGAAGCCTGCGAGCTGCTTCAGTCGACTCGAGCACCAACGATACTTAACACGTGACGCGTCTCTCTGACAACCAACCAAACGCAATCTCCTAAACTTGCCGCTCTATTTAAGCTGCCAGGTCTGCTGCCTCGCTAGCTGCTGCTCTGTCCCTGCTGATGCGTTCACGTGCTGCTTGCCTGCCCCACCTCCACCCCACCACCACCCCAGCTTCCACCCCACCACCACCCCAGCTTCCACCCCAGCTTCACCCCACCACCACCCCAGCTTCCACCCCAGCTTCCACCCCAGCTTCCACCCCAGCTTCCACCCAGCTTCCACCCCAGCTTCCACCCCAGCTTCCACCCCAGCTCCACCCCACCACCACCCCAGCTTCCACCCCAGCTTCCACCCCAGCTTCACCCCACCACCACCCCAGCTCCACCCCACCACCACCCCAGCTTCCACCCCAGCTTCCACCCCAGCTTCCACCCCAGCTTCACCCCACCACCATCCCAGCTTCACCCCACCACCACCCCAGCTTCCACCCCAGCTTCCACCCCAGCTTCCACCCAGCTTCCACCCCAGCTTCACCCCACCACCACCCCAGCTTCCACCCCAGCTTCCACCCCAGCTTCCACCCCAGCTTCACCCCACCACCATCCCAGCTTCCACCCCAGCTTCCATCCCAGCTTCCACCCCAGCTCCCACCCCACCACCATCCCAGCTTCCACCCCAGCTCCCACCCCACCACCATCCCAGCTTCCACCCCAGCTTCACCCCACCACCATCCCAGCTTCCACCCCAGCTCCCACCCCACCACCACCCAGCTTCCACCCCAGCTTCCATCCCAGCTTCCACCCCAGCTCCCACCCCACCACCACCCAGCTTCCACCCCAGCTCCACCCCAGCTTCCACCCCAGCTTCCACCCCAGCTCCCACCCCACCACCACCCAGCTTCCACCCCAGCTTCCATCCCAGCTTCCACCCCAGCTTCCACCCCAGCTTCCACCCCAGCTTCCACCCAGCTCCACCCCAGCTTCCACCCCAGCTTCCACCCCAGCTCCCACCCACCACCACCCAGCTTCCACCCCAGCTTCCATCCCAGCTTCCACCCTGCTTCCACCCCAGCTTCCACCCCAGCTTCCATCCCAGCTTCACCCCACCACCACCCCAGCTTCCACCCCAGCTTCCACCCCAGCTTCACCCCACCACCACCCCAGCTTCCACCCCAGCTTCCACCCCAGCTTCACCCCACCACCACCCCAGCTTCACCCCACCACCACCCCAGCTTCCACCCCAGCTTCCACCCCAGCTTCACCCCACCACCACCCCAGCTTCCACCCCACCACCACCCCAGCTTCACCCCACCACCACCCCAGCTTCCACCTCAAATTGACCCCTGACCCTGGTTATTCTTGAAAATACTTCATCTGCAATATCTGTTTGGGCCGTAAATCAATATACTTATGTTATTATAATGTAATTTTAAGTTTGCACATCTTTATTTATAATTTCTTCAAAATGTACATCTCTTCAGTTCAAACCCTGAACGCATTCTGTCCACCTGAGCGGACATATAAACATCTCTTTGAAAAAACTAGATTAAAAAAAACGAAAGCTCAAATCTTGTTTTTTCATGCCCCAAGAGCAATAAAAACACTTGGTATAAAAATCCTGACTGAGGTTTTCATAGTTCATGCATGAAAGGGTTTAATCTGAAATCTTATCATCTATCACTCCTGCAGGAAAAGCAACAGAAATAACGTCTTTATTTGAGTGGAGTAAGCCGTCTGTAACTGTGAGCTCTGGAGTGTGTGGGCACTGCTTCTGTCCAGCCAACAATAGAGATGATTTCATGCTGCTAATGAAGTCCTCTGATGGAAGCTGCTGCCGCTGAAACACACTCATGAAGAGTAAAGCATTTAATAGCTCTTTTCCTGTTGGTGTTTCTAATGTGGCTGATTACTCGCAGCTTACAGCAGGAAGACCTGTTTTTAGTCCTTTACCTGGACATGACTCTGCATTTTAGCACTTCCTGTCCCCTAGTCTGGAGGTTAAGGCTTTTCTGAATGTGTTTTTAATGTGAAAAAGGTCTGTGGTTAACACAAGCTGAAGGGATTTTTATTCTACGACATAAAATACGTCAGTAAATACCCCACTGGTTGCTAGCAAGTGTCTAAATGACGCCCAACATTAGCCACCTTAGCTTAGCGGTTATAGCCCAACATTAGCCAACTTTAGCTTAGCGGTGGTGATGTGAAGTCATGTGACCGTGCTGTAGTTCCTTTATAGCCCAACATTAGCCTCCTTTAGCTTAGCGGTTATAGCCCAACATTAGCCTCCTTTAGCTTAGCGGTGGTGACGTGAAGTCATGTGACCGTGCTGTAGTTCCTTTATAGCCCAACATTAGCCACCTTTAGCTTAGCGGTGGTTACGTGAAGTCATGTGACCATGCTGTAGTTCCTTTATAGCCCAACATTAGCCACCTTTAGCTTAGCGGTGGTGACGTGAAGTCATGTGACCGTGCTGTAGTTCCTCTATAGCCCAACATTAGCTACTAAATACTGTTGCTGGGAGCTCAAATGCTAATGCTAATTCAAAGCCATCAGAATACTGTACACACTCACAATTATCCTGCAGAACATCAGACATAACATTTTGATTCAAATACAACTTCCTGTTTCCTGCCGGAGTTGCTCTAATTGCTCTTTTACCTGCTGTGTTAGTGATATTGTATTTTTAAGTGTTATTTACTGATCATTTTACTTGAGTATTTCCATATTATGCTACTCTTCTACTTCTCTACAATTCAGAAGCCAATGTTGTGTTTTTCCTCCACGACATTTATCTGACAATAAAACCTTTGAATCGTTGAATCTTTGATAACGCTAGCATCCTACGACTCATCAGATTAACGAGGAAAGCTTTACATACGGGCTGATATCAGGACCCATCATTTGTTTCTCGCACAGGATAGCTGCTTTGCCACCGAAGCATGAAATAAATAATTAATCCCCGCAGCCCGCAGACAGATGGACGAGCAGATGAGGTCATTAATAAAAAGAAATCCTTACCTTCATGAGGACGGACTCAGAAAGCTTCTCTCTGTTCACGATCTTTATCGCCACTTTCTGTCCCGTTATACAGTGAACGCCCAGCTTCACAAGGCCTGACACACACACACACACACACACACACACACACACACACACACACACACAGGGGGAGAGAGGGGAGGGGAGACTGTTTTAAATCGTCATGCCGTGTGAAAACAGGAAGGGAGGGATGGCATCAATAATTCAAAAAGCTTTACTGTCACAAACACTGACCAGCGAACTAGAGTCCGATTGGATTAATTAGATGTCTTTTCCTCGTCCCAAAAATTAAATAAACGCAGGTTCAACTCGAGAGTATTGCTTTCAACACAACGCATACAGTAATGTGATATGTGCGGACATGTAAACATCATTAAATTCAACATTACAGTGTTTTTAGAGCACTTTAAGAAGAATCTAGCCGAATTGAAAGCACCTTGAGATCTGAGTAGAGTCAGTGGTGGAATATAATAAAGTACTTTTAGTAATTTAAGTGTTAATTACACATTATTTTACTTCAGTATTTCCCTGTTATGCTTCTCTATTATTCTATTTCTCTACATGTCAGAAGTTTCTCCTCCACGACAGCTTTTACAGATGCAGCTTATTAGCTAATACACAGTCCACTAATGAATACACATGTACATATTTAACGAGTATTTCTACACGTCTTTCATTGTCAATATGTGTATATATATTTGACCATCATTTAGTTGTTGATTGACATTTAGGTTCAACTTAAGAGTATTGCTTGTAACGGAGTATTTGTACGCTTTAGTACGGCTGCTTTAGCTACATGTGACAGATAGGCTACAGACGAATATCCGTCACTATATGTGTATTTATTTTGCTTTTTAATCCGTTTCATTTACAGATGTTTATATTTCATGCTATTTTCTACTCTTTCCTCTTCTTGTTAGACGCTGCTGTGACGTTAGACATGTCCCAAATTGGGATCGATAAAGTACGATACACAGGGGGTCCGCGGGGTCTTAAAAAGTATTAAACGTTGATAAATCAATTTAGCGAAAATGAAGGCTATTAAAAAGTATTAAACGGCATTTTCCCAAGTGTTACATTGTGTATCTTGTGTTCAGTAAGTATCTGAAGGGTCCAGAGAGGTCGTGTTCTGCCGTCTGCCTGCATGTAGTCACGGCGTAGGCGTGTCGTGTGACTCTGTGGAGTTTATTGATGGCGTCCCGTTGGGTGTGACGTCGTCTGAACAGGACGTCGCCCGCTCACGGCTCGATAGCGCGCGGAGGTCCGTTTACGCCGGTTGTTAAAAATGCAAGTGGTTGGAAGATAAGGAGGAAGGACAATCAATACTGTATGTAGTGAATGTGAGGTGTGTCGCCATGGTAACCGGTTAGAACTCCAAGTGGAGATGAGGTCTTTAAACGTGTGGAAAGGGTCTTCAAAGGTCTTCCATGTGACTTCAGGAGTCCTGCATCTAGCCTGAGTACAATACAGCTTCGTCTATACAGCACTTTCAAACCGTCAGACCAGGGGTTCCCAACCTTCTTCCCCAAGGGCCCCCCCAAATGACTCCTGTTGGAAGCCCCCCCCCACACACTCACTCACGGGGGGGGGGCAGCGGTAATTACAGTTTCAAAGTCTCAAAACGCTACAGCTGCTGTCACAAACTGGATGAATGAAGGGTGTTGTTGAAGGAGGATGAAAGCGTAGTCAAGGAGCTGTTGGAGCGACTTTGATGGTTGTTGGACTCAGGATGAATTCCTCTGGATTCCCGCTGCATGCAGAAACTAAAGGACGGCGGAAGCGGAGACAATTCACAAAGGGATTAAACGGTTTGAAACACGCTCAAAGTAAGCCGGATTTTGCCGATGTGTTTCTGTGGATTCAAAAGTCGTACATAATCTACAAAATGGAGGAGACCGATCTGATCGGAGCAACTGACAAATAATCCAACTGAAGCCGGCGTGGACAACGACTGCTTTAAACATGCGCTGATCCAGACAAGCCCGGTTTGGACGCTTTACGGCAGAAGAAACATTTCTATAGAAAGAATTATACATTTCTGTCTTTTTAAGCCTTTATTAGATACTAACTGGAATTTTTATTCAAATGAATTCAAATCTTAAGTAGAGACAAGGCTTTTAGTGACAATCATGTATTGCGTTACAATTATATGTAAAAAAAAATTAAAATCTAAATATGATATTTGGCCTCAAATCATCTGAGGCCTGGCGCCCCCCTGCGATCTTTGGCGCCCCCCCCCCCCCCCCCTCCAGGTTGGGAACCACTGCTCCAGACCAAAGTGCTGTTTGGAAAGTAAGTCAAGTAAAAACAAGAGACCATTTCAAAGCGATAAAAGCTACAGTGAAGATGTGAACATGCGAAGGAGAAGAGGTGGGTTTTAAGAAGCGAGGGGAGGCCTGTCTGAAGTCAATCTAATCTAAAGTGGAAGATCTGGGTCCATCTTCCACTGGTTCTGGTTCTGATGAAATGATGGTCTTGTTCCTACCTGTCTGGCCCTTCCCGAGGGTCTTCTCCAGTCGATAGGGACCCACATACTGGCTGGACAGAACCACCGTCAGCTCTTTGCTGCTCATCCTTCCTCCTTCAGTTTCCTTTTCCGGGTGTGAGGCAGATCAGTTCCGAAAGCCTCATCCCAGAGAGAGAGGGAGAGGTTCTGGTTCTGGTTCTGCTTCAGGTTCAAAAGATGCACAGGTTCCTCATCTGCTCAAAGCTTCAGTGAAGATGACATTCTTCTGACCTGAGCTCCTCCCACCATGCAACATATATATTCAAATACAAAAATACACAATAGTGCAAGAAGTCTATTTACATGTGAATAGAATACGATATGTACACATTAGGTCATTTAAAAGCATTCATATTAAGTTCAAGCTGATATTTAGACTTCGTATTTTAGAGATCAACTAACCTAATGCAGTTCATCTGTTGATTTCATACATTTAATTAAAGTACTTAAGTCAATTCTGCAATCTGCACAACGACTACTTTCACTGTCTTCCACTATATTTTGATGAGAATACTTTTCTACTTTCACTTGAGGAACATTTTGAATGCAGGACTTTTACTGTGACAGAGTATTCCTACTGGTACTTCTACTTTTACTCAAGAACAAGATCTGAGTACTTCTACTTTTACTCAAGTACAAGACCTGAGTACTTCTACTTTTACTCAAGTACAAGATCTGAGTACTTCTACTTTTACTCAAATACAAGATCTGAGTACTTCTACTTTCACTCAAGTACAAGACCTGAGTACTTCTACTTTTACTCAAGTACAAGACCTGAGTACTTCTACTTTTACTCAAGTACCAGATCGGAGTACTTTTTACTCAAGTACAAGATCAGAGTACTTCTACTTTTACTCAAGTACAAGACCTGAGTACTTCTACTTTTACTCAAGTACAAGATCTGAGTACTTCTACTTTTACTCAAGTACAGACTACTTAGTACTACTGAGTACTTCTACTTTTACTCAAGTACAAGACCTGAGTACTTCTAAGACTTTTACTCAAGTACCAGATCGGAGTACTTTTACTCAAGTACAAGATCAGAGTACTTCTACTTTTACTCAAGTACAAGACCTGAGTACTTCTACTTTTACTCAAGTACAAGATCTGAGTACTTCTACTTTTACTCAAGTACAAGATCTGAGTACTTCTACTTTTACTCAAGGACAAGACCTGAGTACTTCTACTTTTACTCAAGTACAAGATCTGAGTACTTCTACTTTTACTCAAGTACAAGATCTGAGTACTTCTACTTTAACTAAAGTACAAGACCAGAGTACTTCTACTTTAACTCAAGTACAGGATCTGAGTACTTTTACTTAAGTAAGTACTTCTCCCACCTCTGAATACATCTATAATATATCAGTCTGTATTTGTGTACCCCTGCTCGTAATACCCATGTATTTAACAGTAATCTGATTACTTTGAACGCAATAATAATAATAAATTACCTTCTCTGGTGTATCCTGATTACGTAATCTGGTCACATGTAATCCGTTCCTCCAGCAGCTCGCTGAGAGGCCGGAGCCCGGCAGTGCTGCGGCTTCTCTTCCCGGGGAAGGTGAGGGGAAGCGGGCTATGAATAAATGAGAGCACCGCTGATCTGATGGATGCTTGATGCAGAGGTGGAGCCCGGATCCAGACTTCCTGCTCCCGATTCAAGCTCGAATATCCCACCTCAGAATGCCCTGATTGGATCCATTACAAGACTCCCGGCTCTCCGTCGGTTTCCCACACAAGCTGTCCATAATCCTGCTCAAGCATTCCCGTTATTTCATCCTCTTCATCCTCCTTTCCTCCTGCGGATACTAATCTATTATCACAACAGCATCAGCAAGAAGAAGAATGGGTTTTCCAATATCCGGTGCACACTTTGGCTCACCCCTCCCCGGCCCTGCATCAGGACATGAGAGAGAGAGAGGTAGAGAGAGAGAGGGGAGGGTTTGGGAGAGGAATGACGGGGTAAAGGGAAGAAGAAGAAGAACCTGGAGCTCCGCGCGGGACAGGGCAGCGGCTACAGCCGGGAGACGAGCTCTGAGAGCCGGGGAAGGATCGGCACTCGGCCCGGTGATGGATCCTGGTTCCAGGAACAACAATCCCCTCCTGGATGAAGCCTCGCTTCTTCCTCGCGTGTCGCGGTGACTCTTGTTCTCACGTGACCCTCGACGCGTCCGAACCCCCGCGCCAGCACGCTTTGGGGGACCGAGTCTCTCTTTCTCCGCGCG
>JAMFTG010002898.1:0-25208 GCA_023974075.1 Chaenocephalus aceratus
GTTTGTTCTGTCAGAGAGAAGCTGCTTCAGAGCACCGGGACGCAGAGGATCCGCGCGCGGTGAAAGAAAGGGAAGTCGGATGCATTTCTGACGGGAAACGGCACCGTAAACTCGTTGGATAAGTTGTTTTTGCGACGTAGAGAGGGGTTTTTAATATAAAAGCGGGTTTCAGGTTGTAAAGACTGTATTTATAATTATTACACATCGAGTGTTACATTTCTAAAGGTGGATGTGTGACAGTAAATTAATGTTTAAGCCATTTAGCATTTACATTACATTTTGTATTGATTATTATCATTTGCATTAGCTTTGACTTTAATTAACAAAACATTAAAAGCAATTAAATGAATTAAAGCAGATTAAAATTAGTTGTTTTTTTACATTTCGTACTATATTTAAGATAAAGTAGTCCCTTTTTTTCTATATCACAACAATTAATAAAAGGTGTTGCTGCTCGTGGATACGAACGCTTCAATAAAAAGTGTATTAATACGGACGCACACGTACTGAATAAAAGGAGATAATACTATACACACACACACACACACACACACACACACACACTGAAATACACCTTAAGCGTGGACATTAAAGTCATACTCACTGCACGTCTGGTTGAATCCGTGTTTGTATCCCTTCTTAAATGTTCTTCTTTAAAAACAAAACGCGCGGAAGGTTCTCCGGGAGGCGGACAGAAGCTCTCTCTTCCGCAGCAGAAGTGTGGACAACTACTTCTTCCTTCTCATTTTAGGAAACCCATGAGCGCTATCTCAGGAGACCCGTGTCCCGGTGAGAGAGAGGAGTCGTCCGATTACTGCTTCAGGCTGAGAGCGTCTGAGGAGGAGGGAAAAGAGGGAGAGAGTGAGAGGCAGGGGGGAGGGAGGGGGAGGGAGGGGGAGGAGGGAGGGAGGTTTCTGCTGCTGTTCTGAACGAGCTGAAAGTTTCTCGGCCTCTCAGGAAGACTTTGGGCTCTGGAGGCTCAGGGGAGTCGTGCCTCACACCGGCTCCACACACACGCACGCGCACACACACACGCACACACACCACTCACTCACTCACTCACTGCTTTAGAGCTATACTAAAGCCCTCAGCAGATACTATCAGGGACACAACACATGCACGCACACGCAGAGAGAGATAGACACGCATACACGCACGCACACACACGCATGCACGCACGCAGGGAGACAACACACACAGTGAGGGGACACACACACACACACACACACACACACACACACACACACACACACACACACACACACACACACACACACACACACACACACACACACACACACACACACACACACACACACACACACACACACACACACACACACACACACACACACACACACACACACACACACACACACACACACACACACACACACACACACACACACACACACACACACACACACACACAGAGAGAGAGAGACACAAACACACACTTTTCCCCTTTCTCTTTTTGTTTTGCTTTTTCTACCCACATTCAGAGGTGCTAGAAGTACTCAGATCTCGTAGTAAAAGTAAAAGTAGAAGTACTCAGGTCTTGTACTTGAGTAAAAGTAGAAGTACTCAGAACTGGTACTTAAGTAAAAGTAGAAGTACTCAGGTCTCGTAAGTAAAAGTAAAAGTAGAAGTACTCAGGTCTCGTAGTAAAAGTAAAAGTAGAAGTACTCAGATCTCGTAGTAAAAGTAAAAGTAGAAGTACTCAGGTCTTGTACTTGAGTAAAAGTAGAAGTTATTGTAAATTGTAATGAAGTCCAGTACTTGTATATTTGCACTATCCTCCTTTTAATACACGATGTACTTGTTGTACCTCTAATCTAATGTCTACTCGATGCGTCTTCAGTCAGCGTGAAGTCTTCTGCTGGAAACTGTACTCTGTGCGATATCTATTGTCTGTGAAATGTGACTTTGAACTGCACTTATTGTATGAAAGCTGCTTTACAAATAAAGATTATTATTATTATATATTATTGAGTAAATATTTTCTGACTTTATCTGTGAAGTACACCAACGGTTTTAAATACAAATCTGATCTGAGCGACCCCCCCACCTCTGCCCACACGTCTCTGATACGCTCTCACTCCATCTGAGGAGACGTGCAGCTCGTCGGTCGTGGAAGTCCTCCGCAAAGTACTCGAGTACATCCACGTAGTTGCTGGCCACGTTTCTCTGTGTCTGACTCAGAGGGTTCATCCGAGCAGCTCGTCGGAGTGGAAGTCAGTAAGATAACAGTAATGGCTTTCTCCTGTCTGCTGCAGGTTATTATGCAGCTCGAAGCCAGACTGCAGGTTTCCTCGAGCTCCTGATGAGGCTGGGGCTCTGCGTAACGGATAGTCGAGAGGTTCAATGGAGCGTTTCACATTCGTTGAATTTCCATGTAATAAAACTGCGGGGTGAACGGCAGACTGAGGCTGAGAAGTGATTACCAGAGGAAGAGGAAAGCATGCATCGAGCACCGTGAAGAGGTGGCGACAGAGGGAGGACACCCACTGCCGTGTTAGCGGTTAGCTCTGAGAAAGACATGTTATCAATTAGTCATGTGTTCATAACACACACACACACATCCACATGTGTATATATATATTATATATTCCTAAAGCACTTATTCTGTGAGTCGGTTCAATTGTACTTTATTTCAAAAAATCCAATCAAATCAAATTCTATTTTTTATAATTGTTTCTATTTATGATTAGATTTTGTATTTGTATAGCCACATGTCATATTAACAGATGTCTAAGTGGTGCTTTACAAATCAACAAACATGACAATATATATTAGGATTACAAGAATATAATAAAAGATAAAAAAATACAACATAAAATACCGTAACATGTGTATATGTACATGCACAAAGCTTTTTGCACTATCTTATGTATTTAACTTATATATAAAGCTTATGTTGCAGTTTTAAGATTGCATTTCCCAAAACTGCATTGTCCATATCGTGCATTTGACAAATACAATCGTTTTGAAGCCTCCGCCGTCAACAAGCAGCCGTCAGGAACAGACTGAAGCTGCACATTTTAATATATATTCTAAATACTCACAGGTGAATCCCCAGGCTCACGTTTCTCAGCGTGGAAGATATTGCACGGTCCTGATAACTCGCAGCACTAATGGAAGCCGGGGGACTCTCAGGTAACTATTTCTAATAGCGGAGGGGTACACATGCCAATCGAGTTACTCCGCGCTCACCCCGCCGCTCTCCATTTCAATAAGCAGCTGCACAAAATTAGCCCGAGATGTAATTTTGCAACCGAGTTATTTTCAAATTGCACGGTATAATTATCCCGAGTTGTTTATGTCTCACGACTAAACTCAGATTCTCCTGCTCGGCCTCTCGCTGAGCCGTGCGGATGTTTTAAATCAAACTCAATCAGGTTTTACTGACGCTGTATTACATAACAGCTGTTGCACGCAGACACTCGGATTTAAAACAGGCTTTGCTTTAAGAATAACGCGTTCACACGTGAAGCTTCTCTGTGTGGCGAGAATCAGGGCTTCCAATACGGCTTATTTCAATTATTGCTTAATTGCTGATGGTTATCGATTATCTGGTGGAGAAGAAGTGCCCACGTCGAGTACACCGTCTCTTTTTTCACCCCGTAACTCAACGATATTCAGCTTTATGAGATACAGGGGACAACAGGAAATATTCACATTCAAGAAGCTGAAATCTGGCTTATTTTATTTCTTAAAAAATGATTAAATCAAATTGATCAAAATAGTCGCTAATTCATAAAAGACAGCTCACCAATCAATCGCTACAGGTCGGTTAAAACATACGACATATTCGAGTTTAAGATTAACGCGTTCACACACGGCGTGACGCTTCTGTGTTGACCTCCTGGGGGATATTAGGGCTTCGAATAAAGCTTGTTTTCATTATTGATGAATTTAATAATAATAATAATAATAATAATAATAATAATGAATTTATTGATTAGATTATGTGGTCGAGTAAAAGTAAAAAATGTAGTAAATATTCTCTTATTTCGTCCACAGCTCAAAGACATTCAGTTTCACGAGATAAAAGGGAATAATATTAATAATAATATTCGCTAAAATCTGATAATTACGGCTTTTATTTCTTAAAATATGAGAAAAGTTACATTAATTTAATATTTGCAGACTGACCGATTGGCCGTTGTAGCTCTTCTAAAAAATACAAGCGATTCCAGTGGAAGACCCTCGCCGTATGAACGCCTCATCTCGACAGCCATCGTTCTGTAACTATATAACGGAGCTTAACGGCAAATGGGAGCGGAGCGAAGATTCTCCGATGCTCAGCGCCGACACGTCGCTCGCCAGAAACCATATCGAGAGAGAAATGCGAGACGCGCGCTGAGATTAAATGTGAAGCCGTTCTTTATTAAGGATTATCTTGATGGGAGGATGCCTGCGTGCAATTCACACACGTCGAAATAGACGTGTGTGTGTGTGTGTGTGTGTGTGTGTGTGTGTGTGTGTGTGTGTCTCTCTCTGTGTCACTCTCTGTGTGTGTGTGTGTGTGTGTGTCTCTCTCTCCGTGTGTGTGTGTGTGTGTGTGTGTGTGTCTCTCTCTCCGTGTGTGTGTGTGTGTGTGTGTGTGTCTCTCTCTGTGTCTGTGTGTCTGTCTCTCTCTCTGTGTGTGTGTGTGTGTGTGTGTGTGTGTGTGTGTGTGTGTGTGTGTGTGTGTGTGTGTGTGTGTGTGTGTGTGTGTGTGTGTGTGTGTGTGTGTGTGTGTCTCTCTCTGTGTCTGTGTGTCTGTCTCTCTCTCTGTGTGTGTGTGTGTGTGTGTGTGTGTGTGTGTGTGTGTGCGTGTGTGCGCGTGTGTGTGGTAATCAAAAAAAGATGAAATAACAAACTAATGACCCAGCATCCAAAGCGCTCGGAACATCTCGGTAAACGTGTGACGGTGATCGGACGCTAACACCCCGGTGAATATCTCCATGTTGCACACGCTGCACGTTGTTTGGCCAAAGCTGCTCCCGTGTTTACACAGCGTCACACATCGAGGGGATCGCGTTGCCTTTCTGACACGAGCCTCCGAAGACTTCCCCCAAGAAGGGAAACGTGAACTTGGGATAGCTTTGGGTAAAACAACAGCTTTTATACGTATTCAGGCGAAGTGGTCACCTGCTGACGGAGGGGGAAGATATTAAAAAAGACTTCGACACAAGTGGGACGTTACTTTGCTGCATGGCGATTTGTCAAACACGTCGAAATAGACGTGTGTGTGTGTGTGTGTGTGTGTGTGTGTGTGTGTGTCTCTCTCTGTGTCTCTCTCTCTATGTATGTGTGTGTGTGTGTGGTGTGTGTGTGTGTGTGTGTGTGTGTGTGTGTGTGTGTGTCTCTCTCTCTCTGTGCCTCTCTGTGTGTGTGTGTGTGTGTGTGTGTGTGTGTGTGTGTGTGTGTGTGTGTGTGTGTGTGTGTGTGTGTGTGTGTGTGTGTGTGTGTGTGTGTGTGTCTCTCTCTGTGTATGTGTGTGTGTGTCTGTGTGCGTGTGTGTGCGTGTGTGTCTCTCTCTCTGTGTGTGTGTGTGTGTGTGTGTGTGTGTGTGTGTGTGTGTGTGTGTGTGTGTGTCTCTCTCTGTGTATGTGTGTGTGTGTGTGTGTGTCTGTGTGCGTGTGTGTGCGTGTGTGTCTCTCTCTGTGTATGTGTGTGTGTGTGTGTGTGTGTGTGTGTGTGTGTGTGTGTGTGTGTGTGTGTGTGTGCGTGTGTGCGTGTGTGTGTGCGTGTGTGTGTGTGTCGACACAAGTGGGACGTTACGTTTGCTGCATGGCGATTTGTCGAGAAGCTGGTCGTGGATATTCCCGAGTGAGCACATCAACGCGGAGGGAAGCCTTTTCTATACCCTCTCACTATACTATCCACTCACACGGTTTGCCACAGCAACGACTTTGAGACGTCTTTCTGCAAGCAGTGATCACCAATCTAACATGAACCCATCCACGCAGAAGGCTCTCATTAAACTAGAAAGCAAAAACTTTGACGATGACAAGCGGCCGCCACAAGAAAGATCTCGCAGCGCAGACAGATCATTTTGAAGTGCCTGGAGGTAAATTAGTAGCGAGGCGAAGCTTTCAAGTGGTGGATGCAAGTTTCCACAGAAGCAGGGCTCCTCACAAACAAACAGCAGGAGCAGCGATAACAGAACTTCAACACGGAAACAGATTCTCTCAGGAGGAACACAGGAAAGGGTTAACCTCGGAGCAGCTCAAATCAGATATCTTTGAAATAAGAAAACAGCCTTTTATGTGACTTAAAAACCCCGTGAGGAATATCTGATTAGAGGACGCTCAGCGGACACTCTTACCCCTCGTACTTTACGACTACGAGGCGCACCTGGAGAGCGTCTACGAGGACCCTGAAACTGCTCACACACTTTATGGCTCTCGAAAGGCCAAACAAGCACCCGTCGGAGAGCTATTACTCAGAGTGAGACATCGCTGCGGCTGGGAGCATCACCGCGGGCATTACGCTCAGGATATATTGCCTCTTAAAAGACCCGGAGAATAATACGAGTAAATCCACGTTAATAAGCTGCAAAGAACGCATTTCGAGGTTTTATTCGTCAATATGAGATTGAAGGAATTAAGATGTTGGCTTTTTGTATATTAAAAGGTGTTTAGCATATTATACACTACGATGCCACTGGTTTTGAGCTCAATCTGGAATACATGTCCGTGCGAGAAGCGAGAAGCGGGAAGTGGGCGCATGCAGTTGCAGAATATCCAGTTTTCGGTTTTGACACCTCGTTTCAATATTTTTCCACAAGCTTTGCAGTTTCTTTGGAGCCCCGATGGATGCAACTGTTGATTTCTGATGACAAACTAATGTACAGGGGGGGGGGGGGGGGCGCCAAAGATCGCAGGGGGGGGGGGCGCCAAAGATCGCAGGGTGGGTGCCAAAGATCGCAGGGGGGGTGCCAAAGATTGCAGGGGGGCGCCAAAGATCGCAGGGGGGCGTCAAAGATCCCAGGGGGGGCCCCAAAGATTGCAGGGGGGCGTCAAAGATCCCAGGGGGGGCCCCAAAGATCGGGGGGGGGCGCCAAAGATCGCAGGGGGGGGCGCCAAAGATCACAGGGGGGGCGCCAAAGATCACAGGGGGGGCACCAAAGATCGCAGGGGGGCGCCAAAGATCGCAGGGGGTGGGCCAAAGATCGCAGGGGGGCACCAAAGATCGCAGGGGGGCGCCAAAGATCGCAGGGGGTGGGCCAAAGATCGCAGGGGGGCGCCAAAGATCGCAGGGGGGTGCCAAAGATCACAGGGGGGTGCCAAAGATCACAGGGGGGCACCAAAGATCGCAGGGGGGCGCCAAAGATCGCAGGGGGGCGCCAAAGATCGCAGGGGGCGCCAAAGATTGCAGGGGGGCGCCAAAGATCGCAGGGGGGCGCCAAAGATCGCAGGGCGGGCGCCAAAGATCGCAGGGGGGGCGCCAAAGATCGCAGGGGGGGGCCCCAAAGATCGCAGGGGGGTGCCAAAGATCACAGGGGGGCACCAAAGATCGCAGGGGGGTGCCAAAGATCGCAGGGGGGCGCCAAAGATCGCAGGGGGGCGCCAAAGATCGCAGGGGGCGCCAAAGATCGCAGGGCGGGCGCCAAAGATCGCAGGGGGGGCGCCAAAGATCGCAGGGGGGGGCCCCAAAGATCGCAGGGGGGGCGCCAATGATCGCAGGGGGGGTGCCAAAGATCGCAGGGGGGCGCCAGGCCTCAGATGATTTGAGGCCAAATATCATATTTAGACTTTTTTTTTTTTTTTTTACATTTAATTGTAATGCAATACATGATTGTCACTAAAAGCCTTGTCTCTACGTTACAATAAAATATAAAAAATAATTGATCATTAATTTCAATAACAATTCAAGTTAGTCGCTAATAAAGTATTAAAAGGCAGAAATGTATAATTGTTTCTTTAATAGAAATATTCCTTCTGCCGTAAAGTGTCCAAACCGGGCTTTTCTGGATAAGCGCATGTTTAAAACATATTCATCGTCCATGCCGGTTTCAGTTGGATTATTTGTCCCAGTTGCTCCGATCAGATCGGTCTCCTCCATTTTGATTATTTACGACTTTTGAATCAACATAAACACATCGGGAAAATCCGGCTTACTTTGAGCGTGTGTTTTAAACAGTTTAATCCCTTTGTGAATTGTTTCCACTTCACATTCATCCAGTTTGTGACAGTAGTTGTAGCATTGTGAGACTTTTAAACTTTAATTACCGTTGTTGCCCCCCCCAGGAGTCATTTGGGGGGGCTCTTGGGAAAAAAGGTTGGGAACCCCTGTGTAGAGAAATGATGAGGTTTTAAAAACTGATTTGATGGATTTGCACCAACGACGATTATCAGTACGAGTGTTTTTCTTACAATGGACTTTAATTTAGAAAATATCCACAAGCCATGATCTCTAACTTAAGATAAGATAAGATGGTAAGTCCTGCCTTAGTGTTTAATCACCGTCACGCTCACACATCGTACACATGCGACCTCATGCCTTTACCCTCTGCCCTGGATTCAGTGCCGGATGAAGCTCCACTTTAACATGATACTAAAAATGTTTGCAAGATACAATGCAAACTAAAAATGGCAAACATAAATACAGGGAAGGATCCTCCAGCTGCTCTCAAAGCTCACCCTGCAATTTACAAACAAACGGAGAAATATTTAGCTGGCAGTTGTTGCCGAGCTGCAAATGTGAAACTTCCTCGAGACCCATCGGGGGTTGGTATAAATAAAGAAAGGATGGTATGACAGTCGGTAATACGTCTCGTCAGCAGTGGCACTAAATCTCAGCTGCACCCACCCTCAAATACCGATGTTTGGCGATACATGTGCAGCACCCCTCGAACGGGCAGCATTTGTCGGGGAGCCCCAACTGTCTGCTTCTGAATGCAGGAATCCTCACAGCTGCCTCCTCCCCCGTCAGCGGAGAGCGGCGTGGGGCCCTCGTCCGGAGGCTGCATGGGAATCACATTCAAAAAGCTTTATTTGACGTGTGTGCAGATTTGCTTTGGCGATGGACATCTAAAGTGTCAGGCTGCTGTGACGATGCAACTTACTATACGAGTAGAAGACTTTAAATAGTGCAAAGGTGACATGAATAGACACATGAAGGGGCTGGAAGCGGCGCACATGGCAGGAGATAGTGAAAAGTGTCGATGCCAGATTCACATTTTGACATAAAATGGTATAATCGCTCTGGAGGGGACGGGAGAAATAAAAAAGGTGGCTTGCTATCATAGGAGGTAAGAGAAAAGTAGAGCCCTCTGTCCTCAGACCCTCTGTCCTCAGACCCTCTGTCCTCAGACCCTCTGTCCTCAGACCCTCTGTCCTCAGACCCTCTGTCCTTAGACCCTCTGTCCTCAGACCCTCTGTCCTTAGACCCTCTGTCCTCAGACCCTCTGTCCTCAGACCCTCTGTCCTTAGACCCTCTGTCCTCAGACACTCTGTTCTCAGAACCTCTGTCCTCTGACCCTCTGTCCTTTGACCCTCTGTCCTCAGACCCTCTGTCCTCAGACCCTCTGTCCTCAGACCCTCTGTCCTACCCTCTGTCCTTAGACCCTCTGTCCTTAGACCCTCTGTCCTTAGACCCTCTGTCCTTAGACCCTCTGTCCTCAGACCCTCTGTCCTTAGACCCTCTGTCCTCAGACCCTCTGTCCTCAGACCCTCTGTCCTTAGACCCTCTGTCCTCAGACACTCTGTTCTCAGAACCTCTGTCCTCTGACCCTCTGTCCTTTGACCCTCTGTCCTCAGACCCTCTGTCCTTAGACCCTCTGTCCTCAGACCCTCACATCGTACAAGGAAAAACTTCCGGAGAAAACCCACAGTTTAAGGGAACATGGAGAAACCTCAGGGAGAGCAGCAGAGGAGGATCCTCTCCAGGACGGACAGACTGCAATAGATGCCGTGTGGAAATTAAATAAAATATTTCGGCAATGAAAATCTGCAGGATCCTCCAACAATGATACAAGTAACAGACATTAAATAATAAATCAAGGCGCTAGTAGCTGATCCCAATGTAGGGAACAATTATGAGAAATGTCCAGCCTCGATTCACAAAGTCCGAGGAGACGTCTTTAAAAGTCTTATTCGTGAGTCTAAAACCCAAATCTCCATATTGTAGAATCTGGACGCGGCCGTCACTGATTGTAAATAGCTGCCTTTTCAAACTTATTTTCTCCACAACAGCAACTCCCCATGGGTTAGAGCCCAACATGCAGGGGTTACTCTGATGTGAACCCCCCAACCCCTCAGGCTGAGTCCCAGTTCCTGCCCCCCCCCCCCTCTAAACCCCCTGAGTCTCTCACTACCCCCCCCCCCCCCCAGCCACTGGGACATTTGTGCAGCCAGGAGTCACAGAACAAAAACACATTAGGCAAATGTCCGGGGTCAGACGTCTGTTTGAATCGTCCGGATGAAAGCCACTGAAGGAGGTCTGGTTCTCTCAGATCCACGTGAAGGTTCTGGAACCAACATGGTGCCTCTTTACCGCTTCCACTTACAGCTTTCTTAAAAAGAACACTAAGAAAAACACGAGCTTGCTTGACTTGTAGTTCATTTGGTAACACTTACATAGAAGAGAAAGTCACACCACAACACAAACTAAAGCTAATGTGTAAAACGTAGACCAGCGACTGACGGGGATAACGTCTGACATCCCGGATATATTGCATATAGAAAAGTACCTTTAAATATGTCTAGATATTTCAGAGTACTTTCACGTGCCAGAGGACGAGGCTACTAAAGCTCCGGGTATTACCAATCAGACCAGAACCTATACTTAACTACGAGGGAGGGTGAAGGATGTATTCGTTATTTGTCTATCCTTTCTATATGCAGGGGAACTCGTGCGTTCTTAATGGATCAGATCTGTCCCATCTGTAATGCAATATATTAGTTTCTACACAACACAGAAGGTAACATGTGCATCTTTAAGCGTTTAAAGCTTATTTATTTGAAGGTGATTACTTGGATACTATCGTGAAAACTTGACGTTAAATTGTAAGGTTTCTCTGTAAGGGGACGGTAAAGGATTTCATCGGGGGTAGTGTCCGGCTCACTTTCATAGCCGAAAAGACACAAGTAGAGCATACACATACAGACATGTTCAATATAATATAGGACACATAAGCACATGGTATATCTTCAGGAGGAATGATGCTTTAAGCGTTCGACCAACAAAATACAAACTTGAAGAAAACAGAATCATAAAGTACATCAGGCTTCATAGAGCCAAAACATTTCAAGTGCTACTCAACTGGCTTTAGAGGAGCCAGCCCTTTATTAGTACCGTACTTTTCGGACTATAAAGCGCACCTGCATATAAGCTGCAGCAGCTAAATTGTCCGTCTGTCTTGCTCTCGTTCCGTCTCTCGGTTCCACTTTCACTTTGGCGCGCTACCTGTCTCGCTCTTTTTCCGGCCTCCAGCTTTTCCTGCTGGAGCCCGCCGCTTAAAGGTGGCGGGCGCGGACCGGTCCTAGAGCCCGTAGTGTTAAAGGTGGTTAATTTTACCTGTAAAACCCATAGATGTAGGAGGTCCCCTAGTGGCCGTTAGCCGTACAAAGAAAAATGGGGGAAAAGTCGCGGCTTATAGTCCGAAAAGTACGGTATATAAGTGCTTTGTTAATAGTTCTATCGCTCGAGGTGGAGTCGAAAGAGATGCGTTTTCAGTCTGGAAGGTGTGTGAGCTTTCTGCCGTCCCACGTGTTTCTGCTGGTGGGAACTTGGGTCCCCTCGCAGCGATATATTGGTATACTATGAACTGCAATAGCTCAAAATGTCCTACATCCACATTTGTCTCTCAGAAGCGTCAGAGTGGACACAGCAGGGTGTCTCAGTGATGGATGGACATTCCCATTGGCCACCAGTCATGTTGAACTCCTGCACACACACACACACACACACACACACACACACACACACACACACACACACACACACACACACACACACACACACACACACACACACACACACACACACACACACACACACACACACACACACACCACACACACACCACACACACACACACACACACACACACACACACACACACACACACACACACACACACACACACACACACACACACACACACACACACACACACACACACACACACACACACACACACACACACACACACACACACACACACACACACACACACACACACACACACACACACACACACACACACACACACACACACACACACACACACACACACACACACACACACACACAACAGCTGGTTGTTATCTGTAGAGGATCAGATTAAAGGCCCCAAATGTCACTCGTCTACAGAACAGCAGGAGACGACATGCTGAGCGGGACCATTCCTCTGCGCCACGAGGACAGCGTGAACCATTCAAAGACTCAAGGCTCTGATTGTAATGTGTACGTACTGCAGCCACAGTGTGGATTTGTCAATGAACATCTTAGCAGCTGGGTGAGGCGTGACGAAAAGCTCCAACACGACCGATGAGAGCGTGGCGCGTTGAGGCATGCGGGGACGTATGCTGATGCTTTACGCTGGAGGTCCTCGTGGAGACTTCTGTTCATGCAACAGTCACGCTGAGGAACGGAGACGTACTGCTACCAATCAGCTGTGAGCGGGAAGAGCTGTCCAACGTGCTTTGCATCGTCCCCGAGAGGAAGTGGATAAGGAAATAACAAATAAAATTAATTTACAGAAACATTAATTATCTTTCTTTGGAGCTCAGGCTCTGCAGCATTTCATCGAGAAAGACATCAATACACCTGCATGGGTAAAAGGAGACTTCTTTGCACTCTCCTTTTGTCTGTATCTCATCTACAGTAAATCTGAAGTGCTTACAAGCATACTGCTCTAGAAAAGAGTGGAAAATGGCCGATATCCATGTTTCAATAATAATAATAATAATAATAATACATTTATTTTGGGGGGCGCCTTTCAAAACACCCAAGGACACCTTACAGCAGGGGTGTCAAACTCAAGGCCCGGGGGCCAAATCCGGCCCGCGACTTCATGTTCTGTGGCCCCGCAAGAGCTTGCAAAGAATATAATACGTTTATTATACAGTTAAATGCCAATGTACAGAATCACGTTGCCCATAAACTACATGTCCCACAATGCATCTCCAATATGAATTTTGTTCAGAATTGGCCTTTTTTTCTCAAAATTTCAATTTGGCTTTTTTAAAAAAATAAAATGTGTGACATTCTCACTGAAGAGAAATTTAAATCCTTTTGTGCCATGACTATCTGAGTTTAGGTGCTACATAGTTTGAGTTTCTCCTTTCTTATAAAATACCTGTAGTATTTTGGACCCTGTTGTATTTTGACTTTCTATTTTAATTATCCAGAATATTGTATATTGTCTTGTTTATATTCTATAATAAAAAAAAAATGTTAATTCTCTTTTCCACTTTTTATGTGGCCATCAAGAGCTTGCAAAGAATAAAATAAGTTTATTATACGATTACATGCCGCTTTACAGAAGCACGTTGCCCATAAACTACATGTCCCACAATGCATCTCGTTTTGTGACATGCGCACTGAAGAGACTTCTGCTTTCAGAAGTAGTTAATGACTAAGTTAATATCCTATCCGATACTAATCCAATTCAGAGGCAATAATGTAATATAATAGGCTACATTATTTTATATATATAATATATATTTATATAGTTACAACCGGCCCTTTGAGTGCAACCTTGATGAGAATGTGGCCCGCGATGAAATTGAGTTTGACACCCCTGCCTTACAGGGTTACAGATTTACAATTTACAATAATAATAATAATAATAATAATAATAATAATACAATAAGTAAGATAATTAATGACTTAAATGGGATTTAAAACAGAAATAAACGGATTCATCCATATCTGAGAGGCGACAAAACAGTGACATTTTTGCATAAGAACTTTAAAGATAAATAAATTAACCGAATAGTTTCTCAATATGTTTCTGAGGATCTACTAATTGGTCCAATCGTTTCAGCACTCGATAACACAACTGTGTTAATGTGCAGCTCCTTTCTACACTAAAGAATATGCGACACAGCAAGAGAAACAACATGACGCACAACATGACGTCCATGCAGAAGCCACTGAGCGTCTGTCAGTAAAGTGCTTTGCGTTGAGTATTCCACTGGTGGCTCGTGGACGTTTCCCCGCCTCCTACTATCCCACATGTTTGCACTAAAAATAACTTTAAAGCTAAATGAATTATCCAAATAGTGTCGTTATATTTTTCTGTTGATCGACTAATCGGTCCATCGTTCCAGCTCGAGATAACGCAACTGTCTTAAAGTAGAATTTCACCTAAATGGCCCCTTCATCCAAGTCAGAAACGGTTAACCCTTGTCGACCCGGTGAGGTGGGTTTCTAGAAGTATCTTTGTAATTATTATCATTTCATATTCCAGCTATTCCTCAAAAAACATGTTTTGGATATCACGCCATTCAGATTTTAAGTTTAACTTTTAAGAAATTTTGTATTTCTACCCCAAGCTTCCAGAAGTGGGTCAAAAATGACCCGCATGCCTTTCCTACGGGAACCTTTGATTCTTATCACCTGTTGCTGTCAGGAATACATTCACTGTGGAACACACAGACGACATCACATGTGACACCTCTCAGGGAGATTATTTTACACAGCGAGAACTGATACCTGTCAGTATCATAATAATAATACATTATATTTGTATAGGGATTTTCAAGGACTCACAGTCGCTTTACAATATAAGGCAGTGTTTCTCAAACTTTTTCATACCAAGGACACTTAACCAATACAAAAACACTCGCGGACCACCTAACTCCACACATATCCAAAAACACATCGTTTTTTACAAATCGCCTGAAAATGGTACAAACAAGTGGCAACATGTGTGACGAAGGTGTTTATCTGGGCTATATCATGCAATCAAAAGTGAAACTTAAGCTCGCTCCATTGCGGATATATTCCCGCGAGAGTGCGGAAAACTTTTATTTATTTCAAATGTGACATTTTACCAATATACTCACGGACCACTAGGGGGCGCACCACACTATTGTAATACGGGTCCTTTTTGAGCCACGTGTGGACGAGGGTCGGGTCCAGCCACTCGGGCATCGAAGGGTTAAGTGAATAAAGTATTTTGCATTGATTATTCCACCGGTTCCTCGTAGCCTTCTCGCCTCCTACGGTTGGATTTGTTGCAGAGAAGCATTTTTTGTGAAGTGCTCGTGAGGGTTCTTTGAAGGTGTCTGGAGGAGAGGAAGCTGAATAATCTCAACACGGGAGAAAAGAGAGCGCGAAGTATCGACGATTTACGAGCACTAAAGACGGCAGTGAGTGATTCCTATTGATATCTGTCGGCTGGCCTCTTTAAGTGTCCTCCATGGACTCCTTTCTCTTTAAGTGTCCTCCATGGACTCCTTTCTCTTTAAGTGTCCTCCATGGACTCCTTTCTCTTTAAGTGTCCTCCATGGACTCCTTTCTCTTTAAGTGTCCTCCATGGACTCCTTTCTCTTTAAGTGTCCTCCATGGACTCCTATCTTTAAGTGTCCTCCATGGACTCCTTTCTCTTTAAGTGTCCTCCATGGACTTCTTTCTCTTTAAGTCTCCTCCATGGACTCCTTTCTCTTTAAGTGTCCTCCATGGACTCCTATCTTTAAGTCTCCTCCATGGACTCCTTTCTCTTTAAGTGTCCTCCATGGACTCCTTTCTCTTTAAGTGTCCTCCATGGACTCCTATCTTTAAGTCTCCTCCATGGACGCCTTTCTCTTTAAGTGTCCTCCATGGACTCCTTTCTCTTTAAGTCTCCTCCATGGACTCCTTTCTCTTTAAGTGTCCTCCATGGACTCCTATCTTTAAGTGTCCTCCATGGACTCCTATCTTTAAGTGTCCTCCATGGACTCCTATCTTTAAGTGTCCTCCATGGACTCCTTTCTTTAAGTCTCCTCCATGGACTCCTTTCTTTAAGTCTCCTCCATGGACTCCTTTCTTTAAGTCTCCTCCATGGACTCCTTTCTTTAAGTCTCCTCCATGGACTCCTTTCTCTTTAAGTCTCCTCCATGGACTCCTTTCTCTTTAAGTCTCCTCCATGGACTCCTTCCTCTTTAAGTCTCCTCCATGGACTCCTTTCTTTAAGTCTCCCCCATGGACTCCTTTCTCTTTAAGTGTCCTCCATGGACTCCTTTCTTTAAGTGTCCTCCATGGACTCCTTTCTCTTTAAGTGTCCTCCATGGACTCGTTTCTCTTTAAGTCTCCTCCATGGACTCCTATCTTTAAGTCTCCTCCATGGACTCCTTTCTCTTTAAGTCTCCTCCATGGACTCCTTTCTCTTTAAGTCTCCTCCATGGACTCCTTTCTCTTTAAGTCTCCTCCATGGACTCCTTTCTCTTTAAGTCTCCTCCATGGACTCCTTTCTCTTTAAGTCTCCTCCATGGACTCCTTTCTCTTTAAGTCTCCTCCATGGACTATTTCTCTTTAAGTGTCCTCCATGGACTCCTATCGTTAGTCTCCTCCATGGACTCCTTTCTCTTTAAGTCTCCTCCATGGACTCCTTTCTCTTTAAGTCTCCTCCATGGACTCCTATCTTTAGTCTCCTCCATGGACTCCTTCTCTTTAAGTCTCCTCCATGGACTCCTTTCTCTTTAAGTCTCCTCCATGGACTCCTTTCTCTTTAAGTCTCCTCCATGGACTCCTTTCTCTTTAAGTCTCCTCCATGGACTCCTTTCTCTTTAAGTCTCCTCCATGGACTCCTTTCTCTTTAAGTCTCCTCCATGGCCTCCTTTCTCTTGAAGTCTCCTCCATGGACTCCTTTCTCTTTAAGTCTCCTCCATGGACTCCTTTCTCTTTAAGTCTCCTCCATGGACTCCTTTCTCTTTAAGTCTCCTCCATGGACTTCCTTTCTCTTTAAGTCTCCTCCATGGACTCCTCTCTCTTTAAGTCTCCTCCATGGACTCCTTTCTCTTTAAGTCTCCTCCATGGACTCCTTTCTCTTTAAGTCTCCTCCATGGACTCCTATCTTTAAGTCTCCTCCATGGACTCCTTTCTCTTTAAGTCTCCTCCATGGACTCCTTTCTCTTTAAGTCTTCTCCGTGGACTCCTATCTTTAAGTCTCCTCTATGGACTTCCTTTCTCTTTAAGTCTCCTCCATGGACTTCCTTTCTCTTTAAGTCTCCTCCATGGACTCCTTTCTCTTTAAGTCTCCTCCATGGACTCCTATCTTTAAGTGTCCTCCATGGACTCCTTTCTCTTTAAGTGTCCTCCATGGACTCCTTTCTCTTTAAGTGTCCTCCATGGACTCCTTTCTCTTTAAGTGTCCTCCATGGACTCCTTTCTCTAAGTCTCCTCCATGGACTCCTATCTTTAAGTCTCCTCCATGGACTCCTATCTTTAAGTGTCCTCCATGGACTCCTATCTTTAAGTGTCCTCCATGGACTCCTATCTTTAAGTGTCCTCCATGGACTCCTATCTTTAAGTGTCCTCCATGGACTCCTATCTTTAAGTGTCCTCCATGGACTCCTATCTTTAAGTCTCCTCCATGGACTCCTTTCTCTTTAAGTCTCCTCCATGGACTCCTTTCTCTTTAAGTCTCCTCCATGGACTATTTCTCTTTAAGTGTCCTCCATGGACTCCTATCGTTAAGTCTCCTCCATGGACTCCTTTCTCTTTAAGTCTCCTCCATGGACTCCTTTCTCTTTAAGTCTCCTCCATGGACTCCTATCTTTAAGTCTCCTCCATGGACTCCTTTCTCTTTAAGTCTCCTCCATGGACTCCTTTCTCTTTAAGTCTCCTCCATGGACTTCCTTTCTCTTTAAGTCTCCTCCATGGACTCCTTCTCTTTAAGTGTCCTCCATGGACTCCTATCTTTAAGTGTCCTCCATGGACTCCTATCTTTAAGTCTCCTCCATGGACTCCTATCTTTAAGTCTCCTCCATGGACTCCTTTCTCTTTAAGTCTCCTCCATGGATTCCTTTCTCTTTCCGTATCGACAAGAAGCTGTAATACGTCTTTATACGTACTTTTAAAAACTGTATTGAACATGTTTTTAGGAACAAAATGAAATGTTTGCAAATTGGAATATGATTTGAGAAATTGGAGGAAATGTAAACATTATTATTGAACGATTAATAAGGACTTTTTAAATACATTTTTAGCATACCAAGGTTGGTAGGACATGACGTCGTTAAATCACCGTCACCAAATATAGCACTAATATTGTGCAGCGCTAAAATACACTGCATGTGAATCTGAGAAAGTGAACAAAAGTAAAAGACAGATTTAGAAATTGGAGTGAAGTTTGCTGCCAATGGCCTGAAGGCAGATCTCGTTCTCTCTTCTTGAACTATGTAAGAGACACCTTTGATACGTGTGAACTAGCGCTGAACGATTAATCGATTTTAAATCGAAATCGCGATTTTAAATGATGCGATTTTTTTTTAACGTTTTTTTTTCTACGATTTTTTTTTTACGAATCTTTTTTTTTTTACAACTTTTTTTTTTCTTTTTTCCTTGTGTGTCAGTCATCCAAACCAATCAGAAGTGCTGTGCCACATGTACCAGCCATTGTTAATCAATCAGAAGTGGCCCATGATAGAAGGTGACAGACAGATTGATCCAATCACCTGCCACGTGCTTCTGAAAGTGCCGGCCCTTTCCAAACGGCTTCCAGTGGAGCTTCAGATGCTTTGGTGAACCCTCTGAGTCAGGTTAGCAATGCTCCATCACATGTTTCTATTACAGGGAGAATCTTAAAACTGAAGCTTGACTTTAAAGCAACGGAAGTTTCATGTAAGTTTAGTTCTTTCACTCGTAGCTCGGGCTGCGGGGGCGCTAGAGACGGGAGCACGTTGATGCGACCTTCCTAGCCGGAGATATGGCCGCATTTTACAATAAACTTCCGTTGGGTCGCTTAAAAACAAATATCGCAAATCGAAATATCTGGTCAGAAAAATCGCATTTAGATTTTTTCCCAAAATCGTGCAGCCCTAGTGTGAACCACAGATACGGCATCACGGTTTACGCCGAGTTTCCTGATGAACCTTTAGCTGAAAGGTGCGCAGACGTGATGAACTATACCGATACCAGCATGCTTAAAAAACCCAAAGAGAGACATCCGGGGACTTTAAAATAAACATGACGTTTGGTTTTAAGGATTGCAGTGAAGTGTAACACGCAGCGAGGAGAGCGACGCCGTCTTCCTCAGGTGTTCTCTGTTCTCACAGCACCTCGGTCGGGGCTCGCTGTCAGAGGCAGGGAACGACTCCTCTGCTCGAAATAAACGGATGAAATGTGTTTGGTAATGCTTCCTGCAGCTCCACGGGGCTATAAATAGCTGCGCTGCCTGCCATGGAAACAAACAACCGCCGCGGATCGGTTACAGGAGTAGCAACTTTTTATAGGTCACACAAACTTCCAGTTGCCAGGCAAACAATGTGGAAGAGACGCCGGCCTCGGGACGGAGAGCAGGTACAACGGGTCTGTTGCTATGGGAGCAGTTCAACCATTGTCTTCCATCCTTTCTGGGTTGAAGGTTGAAATTAAGCCGTCTTTGGTTTTCTAGTTTCGCAGCGTTTAAGTGTGTTTGTTGTTGACAGCAGTGGTTCTCAAATGGGGGTACGTGGACCCCTGGGGGTACGTTGGGGTACTGCAGGGGGTACGTGAGATTTAAAAAAAAAAAAAAAAAAGTTAATTAATTAAAAATATAATCTTAGTAAAATAAGTTAATAGAAAACACAATGTTATATAAAACATTCCTAAACCACCAAGGGGGTCCTCATATAAACATGTCAAATGTGTGTATTGTATTTTATAGTTTTTCACAATAATATATGACTTGGAAAAATCTGTTTTATAAAAGTGTTGGTTTTTTCATGCATAAAATGAAAATATCCTTAGTTTGTTTAATGCATACCACGAAGGAGTTAAAACATCACACACCGAGGGAACATCACTATATTGTAATTATTTATATAGGCTTTTTCGATCAAAAATGTTCGGGGTCGGTCAGGGGGTGCTTGGCTGAGAAAATGTTTCAAAGGGGGAACACTTCTGAAAAAAGTTTGAGAAGCTCTGGTTTACAGTGTACAGTGTTCATAGAGCTTTCTTTTAGAGTGTATCCGTGTTTTTTCTGACCGTGTAGAAAGTTTTAAACAATTTATACAAATGTTTTACAGTGTTTTTTACAGAGTTGTATATTTCATAATGTATACGTGTTTCTTTCCTTCCATCCATCTTCTCCGCTTATCCGTGGTCGGGTCTCGGGGGTATCAGTTCCAGCAGAGAGCCCCAAACGTTCCTTTCCCCTCATCAAGCAGCTCTGACTGGGGGGGTCCCAAGGCGCTCCCAGGCCAGCGAAGAGATATAATCCCTCCACCTGGTCCTAGGTCTACCCCTCGGTCTCCTCCCAGCTGGACGTGCCTGGAACACCTCCCTAGGGAGGCGCCCAGGTGGCATCCTAACTAGGTGCCCGAACCACCTCAACTGGCTCCTTTCGACGCGAAGGAGGTTCAACTCCGAGTCCCTCCCGGATGACCGAACCTCTCACCTTATCCCTAAGGGAGACGCCAGCCGCCCTGCGGAGAAAACCCATCTCGGCCGCTTGTATCCGCGATCTGGTTCTTTGGGTCATGACCCATCCTTCATGACCGTAGGTGAGGGGAGGAACGGCCCGGTAGACAGAGAGCTTTGCCTTCTGGCTCAGCTCCCTTCTCGTCACACGGTGCGGTAAAGCGACTGCAGTACCGCTCCCGCTGCTCCGGTTCTCCGGCCCATCTCACGCTCCATTGTTCCCTCACTCGAGAACAAGACCTCGAGATACTTGAACTCCTTCACTTGGGGTAAGGCCTCATTCCCTACTTGGAGTGGACAGTCCATCGGTTTCCTGCTGAGAACCATGGCCTCAGATTTGGAGGTGCTGATCCTCATCCCAGCCGTGTTTCTTTCTTACAGTGTATACATTTGACATATAAAGGGTTTATGTTTACAGCGTGGCGTTTTATTTTTTACAGTGTAGACGTGTTTTAGTACAAGTGTTCTTGTTTGTAGAAACGTCTGAATTCTGGTTTCAATAAATGTTTTGTCACTAAAATGTAAAGATATTTAATTAAATGGATTGAAAACAGAAAGGAAATCTAAGAGGCCTTTACATTTCATTTATCCAAAGCAACTTGCATTAAAACACGAAGGTACAAACTTGCAGGTACACTAGCTTTCATCCTCCAAACCAAAGCCTTGTTCCCGCTCGGCAAGCGTTGTGGGAACCTCGTGAGTTCATCGTGCCGGCGCGTGACCCTCAGAGCAGCCGCGCATTGCATGATGACGATGCAATTTCCAAAACGACAAGCTGGCGGTAACCCTGCCCTGAAGAAGCCTCAGACTCTGAATTATTAATCGACTATCGATGCCTGATGGATGCACTCGGCTCACAGTCACAATGACATTCCTGCCCCGAGGCCACTTGTCTGTTTCCGTCCGTCGAAACAAAAGTTCGCGAGATGTGAAATGTCCTCGTTCGAATCACAAAAGGTAATTGTTTTCGGGGACGTATCGGCTTTCACTTCTCAGCCGTACTAGTCCCTCTCTCTTTTGCCTCGTTCCATGCCAGATCGTTACAGCTTCACGCTGGGCGACAGTTCTGTTGGCCGGGCGCCAGGCGCTCTCATGTGCCTCCACGAGGGGAATCAGCACGATGGAGGAATACAGACATCGGCACACGGTTACACTTTGATTACCTCTCTGCCTTTAGGTATCAATATACAATCCATCCATCAGTGCATATTCTCAGTCCTGTGGCATGCTGCTTTTATCACAGAGTGGACAGGACTTCTACAAAAACTAAAGCATGAATCCAAAACAAAAGTAATATGTTGATACCAGAACATCTCCGAGGCTATACTCTATTGTGCACAACAAATCAAATGGCTTGTTAAAGATAGCCGTTAGCAACACAGTCCTTGCTGATTAAAGCTGCCAAGGTTGCATTGAGTTATGTTGATGCATTGAAGCAGTACAAAAGGAGTATTGTGCACAGTGAATTAGAACTGTATGCTCCTATTTCACAAAGTAGACATCTTCTCAGAACTAGGGATGCCAGCGATTATTCGATTATTCGCTACAGTCTCCATAATCGAATATTATTTTTAAAAATCGATTTTATATATATATATATATATATATTTTTTTTTTTTCTGGCTTAGTTTTCAACCAAAATATATATATATATATATCCCCCTCTCTCCCCCTCTCTCCCCCCTCTCCCTCACACGTGCGACTAAAGATGAACAAAGCGGCAGGTAAAAAGAGTTCCTCCTCGTGGAACTACTTCGATCTTACAAGTCCAAAGGAAGTTAAATGCAAGCTCTGCGAAAAGACGTTGGTCTATCACAGCTCAACCTTTTTTTTTTCTCCCGCGGGGGGGGGGGGGGGTCGGTCGAATAATCGATTATTATTCGCCAGGGCTGCCGAATAATCGATTTTGATCATGGTCAGTTTCTGGCAACCCTTCTCAGAACACTAGAGCATGACTGAATTGGGTCTGTTTCACCACGGCAACATAATCAATAGAACATTTACCGTGATTTAGCTGGATGTTGAAATTAGCAGGAAGAAAGCTAACAGCTAGCGTTAAGTTACATCGTGATGCATTCAAGCTCTATAGTAACAATAGGTAGTTTATATTTGATGTTCTTATATGTGATAAATGTTATCTTGTTAAATGCGGTTGTTTGCATTTCAATCGGATATTTTCATTTAAAGGCTGCAAGTACTCGTATCATGTATATCCGTTTGTACATATCTTTCTGTATATTAGATGGATATACTCTATAGATCAGGGGTGTCAAACTCAAGGCCCGGGGGCCAAATCCGGCCCGCGACTTCACTTCATGCGGCCCCACAAGAGCTTGCAAAGAATATACTGTAAGATGTGTATTATACGATTACATTGCGATTTACAGAAGCACGCTGCCCATAAACTACATGTCCCACAATGCATCTCAAAATATGACTTCGAATTTTTTCTCCAAAATGTGGGTTTTCTTTTTAAATCATTTTGTGACATGCGCACTGAAGAGACTTGCAATTATTTGCCCCAGACTTCTGCTTTCAGACGTACCGTACTTTTCGGACTATACAGCGCACCTGCATATGAGCCGCAGCAGCTAAACTGTCCGTCTGTCTTGCTCTCGTTCTGTCTCTCGGTTCCACTTTCACTTTGGCGCGCTACCTGTCTCACTCTTTCCCGGCCTCCAGCTTTTCCTGCTGGAGCCCGCCGCTTAAAGGTGGCGGGCGCGGACCGGTCCTAGAGCCCGTAGTGTTAAAGGTGGTTAATTTCACCTGTAAAACCCATAGATTCAGGAGGTCCCCTAGTGGCCGTTAGCGGTACACAAAACATGGGGGAAAAAGTCGCGGCTTATAGTCCGAAAAGTACGGTAGTTAAGTTATTACCCCTATGGTTATTACCCTATCTGATAATAATCCAATGCAGAGGCAATAATGTAATATACTACATTATTTTATATATATTAAAAACCTATATATTTTTTATATAGTCTTATATATAAAACTGGCCCTTTGAGTGCAACCATAATGCTGATGTGGCCCGAGATGAAATTGAGTTCGACACCCCTGCTATAGATGTATGCATAATTGCATATATAATATATATAATACTGATGTTTCCATGTTATTTTATTCTTTACTGCCTTGTTTCGATGCTGTGACAAAACATTTCCCAAATCGGATCAATTAAGTAAATCTAATGATTAATTTTCATAAAGAATACGGTTCAAACGGTTTTTAAAGGAGTGTTGACGTACATGGGATTTGTTGTTGTTGTTTACAGTAGTATGTCCTACCCAGAGTATCACAGGTTTCAGTGCAGAATACAACATCTCTGGTCGATTATAGTGTGTACTTATTTTATCTGTGTATATTCGGTTGAGATACTCTATAGATTTATATAATGTATATTTTGTTATGTACTGCCTTGTTAACATGTTGCTGTATCTCAATCATTCCCACATTGGGATAAAAATAGCAATTCTTATGTGTTTTAATAAAAAGTAATTAGCAAAGCGAATATGCAGTTGTTTGTTGAAGGGATTTATTGTTGTTTTTTTGCAGTAGTATCAAATAGAGCAGGGGTGTCAAACTCAAGGCCCGGGGGCCAAATCCGGCCCGCGACTTCATTTCATGTGGCCCCACAAGAGCTTGCAAAAAATATGATTGTTATGCGGTTACATGCTACTTTACAGAAGCACGTTGCCAATAAACTACATGTCCCACAATGCATCTCAGAATGTGACTTTTCTTTTTTTTAAATGTCACTTATTTTATTTATTTTTTGGCTTTTCTTTTTAAATCATTTTGTGACATTCTCACTGAAGAGACTTGCAATTATTTCCCCTAGACTTCTGCTTTCAGACGTAGTTAATTATGAAGTTATTACCCTATCCGATAATAATCCAATGCAGACGCAATAATGTAATATAATACATTATTTTATATATATTACATATTCATATATGTATTTTTATATAGTCTTAAAGTTACAACCGGAACTTTGAGTGCAACCTTGAGTGGCCCGCGATGAATTTGAGTTTGACACCCCTGAAATAGAGTATCAAGCATGTCCCAGGTTTTAGTGCAGAATACACCTTTCTGGTCCCTTACCCCCCCTCAGTGAATGCGTGACACCACATGTTGCGTGGCGACGCTTCGGCAGTGAAATAATGCACGTGCTCGAGTTACAGCCGCTCTCCTGCCTGACCTCCAGCTGCAGAGCACTTCATAGATTGCACCTTTAACAAAAGCCAAAAGTGATGAATTGAAAAATGTTCCCCTGCATTATTAACGCAGCCCCTGCCTCAAACCGTCCGCTGGTGAATAATTAAAATTAATCTCGTTATGGGCAGTTTTCATTATGGGATGATTTAATTAAATGGAAGCCTAAGGACCTCTAATGGGTCAGCAGAGAGCGGGTACTGCGCAGGAGCCATACATTATTTAATGCATCCCACTCAGCGAGGACGATCAATGATCACTTGTCGTCTCGTCAATGTGTTGAAAGCATTCCTGCAGGAACTCAAAAGTACGTCTGCGTGCAGTCACCAGGATGCAGCCGGGGACGCTCTGGATGCTGAAATGCAACACTGCGACCATTTTGAATCGACCCTCAGCTAATTCCCAGGTGACTTAAGAATAATACGCTTCTGCTCGTCTTATATGTT
>JAMFTG010002899.1:0-14947 GCA_023974075.1 Chaenocephalus aceratus
GTCCGCCCACCGTGCACTTTGGGTCGGCCTTGGTCAAGCCCTTTCGACCCCCCCGCTCAAATGACACCATGGAGGAATGTAACGGGAGTTGACAGGGGACTCTGCCCGCCTCACGAGTGCCTATTTTCGGACACTTTTTTTCACTTTTCCCCGGTTTTATTATTTATTTATTTTTTGGCTATTTCACCCGGTTTCTACCGGGGGACATATATATATTTATAAATAAATATATATAAGTGTCAGTACGATTTTATTTTGTATTTGCGTGCATTTCCTGTTCGGAAAGTGGCGCTGCGGCTGTACTGATAGTAACAACAATACAAGGTGTCCGTATATATCTATATATATAGATATATACATATGTATATAATAAGTGTCACGATCCGTCACGATCCGATTTTATTTTGTATTTGCGTGCATTTCTTGATTGGAAAGTTGTACTGTACTGATAGTGGTGATTTTATTTTGGAATTCTTAGCGTGCACTTCCTGTCCTGAGAGAGGAGGTCTACAGGCAGACCCCTCTCCCCTTTTCCGTCCCTGCTAGAGAGCAGGGACTTTCGTGGGAGAAAAAGGTTCCTATGTCTGATTGGCTGGGCGGATTGCAAACCACGGCCCGTAAAACTCCAAAAAGGTTTTGTGAAGCCGCCATTTTATTATCCTCACATTAGCATTATTAGCATTAGCATTAGCCCAGCGCAGAAACGCAGAGAGACTAACTTATGGCAACACAAAAGAAAACATGGGAGCGGTGGAGATGAGGAGGTGTCGGCGTTCTGGCGATTTACTCGGAAGGCTTCTACTGAAGCCTTCCCAACTCCGGGGACTTCCGGCCGGGGACTTTGGGTGGCAGTATATGCCGTGAAGTTGTTTGCGGCCTGCCAGTAAACCAGAAGAAGAAGAAGAAGAAGAAGAAGAAGAAGAAGAAGAAGAAGAAGAAGAAGAAGAAGAAGAAGAAGAAGAAGAAGAAGAACGCGATCTGTACTTAGTTAGTACTGAGTTCTCATGAACCTTTGCGGGAAAAGTACTGCGGTGTGAAAGCGCCTATGGCTGATATTAGATCATGGCTTTAAAGTGAGGGGGAGTCTTCAGGATCTCAGAAGTGTTGCTCTGACGGTGTGAAGGCACATGCTTGAGATTCCTGGGGGTGGGGCTTTTTGATAATGAATGGTGAGCACTCTGGCTTCGAGGAGGAGGAGGAGGAGGAGGAGGAGGAGGAGGAGGAGGAGGAGGAGGAGGAGGAGGAGGAGGAGGAGAATTGCTTTCAATATACACACACAAATCTTCCCATCCAAAATCACTTACCGAGAGACAGGTCAATGTCAGAAACAAGTCCGAATTTTTGATATTGCTAAGTGGGTTTCAACAAATGAGGAATGTGTCTTGATATTAAAAAAAGTTCAGCTGTTGTAAAAGCTTTCTGTTCTTTTACTCCTGAAATTAAAGACTCAAGGAAACCCTGCGGCACATGGGTCAATACATTTATTTCAAGGTATTTTATTTGGAGATAACTAATATAATCCATCCACAGCCAGCCGGTCTGCTTCTTTCTGTTGATTTTTCATTTGCATGTGCCTTGTAACAAAATGAAAGGTATACAAATATCAAATGAATATTATATTTTGATATAATGGTTAGTTTTATCTGTAAATAAGCTTTATTTTAGTCTGAAAAAGGTTTTCCCACCATTTCAATGCAACTATGACCACCAGAAGAATCCAAAATGGCACTCTCTCAAATGATATGGTAGTAAAGGGTAGTGTAAAGGTCAATTGGGTATAATGCATGTTCATTTGGAGGTGTAGCTGTAAAGATATATAAGTATCTTGATTTATAAATGCATCAGTCTGCTGTTACAATGTTGTTGCCAGGTTTTATCAACGGGCAAAGACACATGTCACTGTTGAGATGTCCAACACATTGTTTTGATTATAAAAAAGAAAACGTGTCACCAAGTGTTGAGGTTTTTGTGTCGTTCCCTTTAGGGCTTAGATGTTTAAGTTTTTAGTAATCTACTCACACTGAGCTGTGAGGCAGTGGCGGTTCTAGAGGGGGCCAGGGGGGGCCAGTGCCCCCTAACACTGACCTCTGACCCCCTGTGGCCCCCCTAACAATTTTTTTTAATGTATATTTTCTGGTACTCAGGGTTTTGTTGCTGTGATGTGAGATTGTGCAGACACCCTTATGTAAAGTAGAGATGTAACTGTTCATTGCCTTTATTTTTATATACATATGGTGTTAGTGCAAACATTGCACTATAGCTTAAGCTGAAGCTAACAGTAATAACTATAAGATATATCTGAAATAAGTGTACTGAAACAAATACCAATAACTGTATTGCATTTTCTTATGCGCAATTACTTCATACTGTCTAGTTCTCTTTTTCGTCCTGCATTTATTGTGCCCCCCTCAGAAAATAACTGGCCCCCCCCTGCAGGGAGAATGTTACACTAGCTTTCCCTCGGAGCATATTGAGTTATTGGGGTTAATTAATATCCCGCATAGCTCTGAATTTCACTCGTTACGATTTTCAGTTAAGATTACATATTTACAGTGTGTTTCATCATTGTTGCTGAGACAGTGGGTAATATTGGGTTCCTCAGTTATCCTGCTGCTTTCCCGCCTACGAGCAGGAGAAAAGAAAACGCACTTTCCTTAAGCTTTGTCAAGTGCAAACAATCATTTTGTTCCGTAACGCTGAACAACCGAGCAGAGAGAAAGCAGCGTCTTGCTCCCTCGGCTCCGTTAGGCAGAGGGTCAAACTCAGAAATTCAATATGGCCAAATATCATTTACTGCAGCTGTCAGTATACAGTCCTTCTGAGATGTCAAAGAATACAAATGAAATGAATAATGATGCTCTGAGTAAACAAGAAACCATGTAAAGCTGATAGGAGTGTAGGAGGAATGATAGAGAAGTAGAACATACAACAAGAAGCAGCAAAGTGATTCGACTAATGGCTGTTGTTTGTAAGATAATATCATGACACTTTACTTTACTCTTATTCCTTTCATTTTAAATGATGCTCATGTTGTGCATATATGGCCCAAAACCAGGGGAAGGTAGTGTTCCTGCAGACAGGAGAAGTCCCTAAAGTGGCAACACACATATATCTACAGGGTATAAGCAGGAATCCTGAAGTCAAATGTAATTCCTTTTTTAAGACCCTTTCCGTACATTTTAAGACCTCATCGCCACTTTGAGTTCTAACCGGTTACCTTGGCGACACACTTGACCTCACATTGACTATATACAGTATTGATTGTCCTTCCTCCTTATCTTCCAACCATTTGGACGCAGACTTGCATTTCCCCATAACGATGTTGTTTAACAACCGGCGTAAACGGACCTTCGCGCGCTATCAAGCAGTGAGCGTGCGATGTCCTGTTCAGATGACGTCAAACCCAACGGGATGCCATCAATAAACTCCACAGAATCACACGACACACCTACGCCATGACTACATTCAGGCAGACTGTAGAACACAACCTCTCTGGACCATTCATATACTTATTGAAAACAAGCTACAAAATGTAAGACCTTGGAAAATACCGTTTAATACTTTTTAATAGCCTTAATTTTCGCTAAATTGATTTATCAACTTTTAATACTTTTAAGACCCCGCGGACCCCCTGATCTAGTTACAAAATGTTAAATAACACTGCAAAACATTATGAAAATGTGAAAGGGGATGCTCATTCTGAAGAACCTGTAGAGAATACTCACCAAACTACTCCCTCAGGCTTTACCGAGCTCACACGTCACTTCCGCTCATTGTTTATCCGTCTGTCCGACAACTTTACTGTCCTGGTTCCCTCCCACCACTTGTTCACAGCCACACACATCAGCAGTGTACTAGGGTTGCCAGAAACTGACCATGATCAAAATCGATTATTCGGCAGCCCTGGCGAATAATAATCGATTATTCGACCGACATAACCTCTTTGGCGTGCTTCGCACTCAAATGCGAACGCATTGTTGAGGTTGAGCTGTGATAGACCAACGTCTTTTCGCAGAGCTTGCATTTAACTTCCTTTGGACTTGTAAGTTCGAAGTAGTTCCACGAGGAGGAACTCTTTTTACCTGCCGCTTTGTTCATCTTTAGTTGCATGTGTGAGGGGGGGTGGGGGCGGGGGCGGGGGCGGTGTGTAGCGTGCTGCAGCAGCAGTCTGCTCTGCACGCAGGCTTCCTCCAAGTTTACAGTAAAACAAACTGGTGGTGTGACCAATGACCATTTACAATTATTAATACTTTTACTATTATTAGCTTTAGTATATATTTTGGTTGAAACTAAGCCAGAAAAAAGAAAAAAAATATATAAATAATAATAAAAAAATATATAAATAAAATCGATTTTTAAAAATAATATTCGATTATGGAGACTGTAACGAATAATCGAATAATCACTGGCATCCCTACAGTGTAGCTCTAAAACACTGTACACTACCTACTCAACAGCAACCAGCAGTTAGCAAACAGCTGGTGAACATCGTGGAAACACCTGAAGAGTCCCCGAGGAAATGGAGGGGACCAAACGTGGAGCACCAAGAGAGTTTGAAGTGATGATGGTGGGAGTAATGGACGGTAACACTGATGATACCCAGTCAAGCAGACCTTTATAATCACATCGAATGATAATAATCAAATGAAAATTAAGGATTCTGACATTTTCTGGCTGTATAAATTATCTCTATTATTTTAGATTGATGGCATGTGCTCATAAAATGCAGACATGTTGAATGCATCTGCAGTCTGAGAACAAATTGCATACATTTAAATTCAACCGGCCCTTTTATTCCAGCACTAAAGAAGTCGACTGAATACATAAATACTCTTTTAATGCCTTTTCATAATTCACCATGGTTAATGGCGGAGCGTTTATTGATTTCACTGATGTTTTGCAGTTATTCAAACCTAATGAGAGTATCCTTCATACAAACCGTTTCTTTCACCAGCTGCATGTTGCCGGAGTCACACAGACGTGTGCACCGTTTAGTAAGTAAATGTGAGAAATAATCAATTCTATGTTTGCCCACATTAAGGTTTCAGTCTGGCCTCTTTTATAATACTGAATATTTTAGAAATTCACTTCAATATGTGATCAACAAACTTCAACCTGGGTGGCTTTTAAACACACAATGCTTTGAGCTGCACTTCACTGCACATTATTCATACAATTATTGTATGAATAATTACAATTACCCCCCCTGTGAGCCCAGTGTGCTCCGATTGGTCGGGACCAGTCGGGACGTTGTGAATCGCGCTGAGCTCCGTGGAGGTGTGATTTCCTTGTTTAGCGATACACAGCGAAACACAGCCAAACTCACCCTGAGCACACACAAAGTCACAGCCGAAGTAACAACAATAAGTGTGGCTTGATATTGAGTAAGAAAAAGGTTGATGAACGCTGTGAGAATGGGTCTGCGGAGAGAATTTCGCCGCGATCCCAACTGTCTGTTATCAGCCTGCAGCCAGGGAGGAGAGATCAGCAGAGCTGCACTGAGTGTGTGAGGGAGTCCATGGATTGGTCAATTTGGACCAATCAGCGGGGGCTTAACGTAACGGCTCCGCGGACGTAACGTAACGGCTCCACGGATTGGTCCATTTCGTTCCGGGGACGACATGACATCATGATGTCCCCGGAAGAATCAAATGGACAGTGACGTATCTCCAACGAGGCGTTTTGGGGAGGTATTTTCTGTGTTAGAGTTTTACTCGCTACATCGTGTACTTTGAGGGTTTTGACTCTGCAGACCGTTTACATGCAGACAAACCTTCATAACACACAAGGGGACGGGTGATAACCGGAAAGCATGACATGTCACCTTTAAACCACCACTTCAAACAGTGACCGTACAGAGCTGCTTTCCTTTAACCTGTCGTCTCCCTTTTATCTCACCTGACTTTAATGACTCCTGGCACATCACTGCGCTCAGTAAAGGAGACATTAATGAGAAGGATAACATATGTGATTACATGCTCATTAGGCTCCTTAGGCATACAATGAACACACATGGCTGGAAAGACGGAGAATATGACATTAATTCGTGTTACATACCGTTTGGCATCACTTACACACTCATGTGTCTTTTGAAAATGCCGCAATTAATTACGAGGTACTGTAAACCCCCGTTATCTAATTATGCTGCTTTGCATTGAGGCTGATTATGAAGACTGTGATGAAGACGTCCCGTGCTGTGATAATTGTTCCTTAATGAAGGGCTATTTGGACGTTTAAAACCCATATTTCTTATAAGCCTTTCCAGTGGGGACTTCACAAGATGCAGCGTCCACACTGCAGAGCGTTGTTTACATGCAGCACTACGGCCTTACGCCTGAGCCTTGGACAAATGGCAGACGATTACGTGTGAGCATAACTATAAAGGGAGATATACCACTGCAGTTCATGACAGCAGGGCAGTGACTAATGTTGTCTGAGTTCTACCAGGAACCAGGCAAATCATTCATTCACCAATAACTCTTGTGTACATGATTGCATGGAAACAGGAGCGTTCTTAGAATGAGCTTCTGCTGTGCATGTAAACAGCTTGATCACCCCCCCCCCCCCCTAAAGGGTAGACGTGTGAATGCAAACACATTACAATTGACATTCAGGATGGAATGAACTTGGAAGCAATCAGGAAACACAGAGCGTCTCATCAGTATACATGTAAAGGACACTTACCTGAGGGTGAACTGCTCCACAGTGGAGTTGGGCATCAAGTAGAGGGAGATTTGGAGCACTTCCCCCGGCTTCAGGGGCTTTTCGGGCAGCCTGAGGAACATGTTCTTGTCCAGCTGCTTGTCCACCAGCAGCTGCTCCTGGCTGGCCTGGTAGAGGCTGATGCTCCCGATGCGCAGCAGGGGGTGCTGTGACAGAGGTTCTCCCCTGGAAGCACCTCCACCCCTGTGCCCCAACCCCTCAATGCACTCCCCGTCCACATTGGGCCCGTGCAGGGTGTAGTAGAGCTCCGCCTGCAGGGTCTCACTGGTCAACCCGTCCAGGAGCCCGTCCGTCGAGCCTTTCCTCCGACCCAGCGGCGCCACGTGGGTGTTAAACCAGGACGGAGGTAGCTCCAGCTGCGCCAAACACTGCGCCAGGTTGCCCTTCATGCGGCAGGACGTTTTAATCTCACGGACATCCCGGAAGGCGTGCAGACGGACGCAGGGAAGCTTGTCCTGAGCCTTGAAGTCGTCCCAGTCGCGCCCGGCGATGTAGAAGAACACCTGCAACGTGGGGTTGTTGGAGAACACCCTCGCCTGGACGATAAACGCCCGCACCTTCCAGTTGACCGTCAGCTGTCCGGGGATATCCAGAGGACTCGTGGGCTGCAGCAGCTCTTTGGACAGAGCCTGGTCCCGGGCAAACGGCCCAAATGTTATGTTGATGGCAGGGAGCTCTTTTGTCTGGAACACCACAAAACTCTCCGAGCGCTGCAGCGGGTGTCCAGAGCTCGGGTTGCTCCTGCCGCCAACTGTTGGTCCTGAGGTCTGAGCCTCCCGTAGGAAGAAGGCCAGTTGTGCGTTGGACATTTTGAAGTTGGCGGGAAGGTACACATTGGGAGGCGAGGGGTTGGCCGTCACGGCTGAGAAGCTGAGGAGAGCATCGGAGCCGGTGGGAGAGACTTTACCTGCAAGAGCTGTGGAGAGAGGAAGGAGAGAAGAGAGGTTACACATTAGTGATGCAGCCTTTTCTTTAAACAGAAAGAGAACACACATATGTGGAAAAGAGAGGTTCGTGAACCCAAACGATGAGAGAGGTAAAAGCAGTCGGCCGCGGAGAGTAAAGGGGAGAAGGTCAACACACTAATCACATGATAAGCGGTCAACATGTCAAGCATCCAGAGCACAGGCTACTCCATGAAACACGTAGCTGCACAGCAGTTTGAACAGGAACACACAGAGCTGTTGAAATCTGCAAGATACAAACTAACGAGGGATGTGAAAGTCTGAACTACAGGATACAACAAGAAAGCGTGTGTCTGGATAGTGCACACTAGGCGAAACGTGGTACGCTGCACTGCACTTGTTGCAAAAGACGAGCCACCATAGCGACAGTGAAATCAAAGCAGGACAAAGTCATCAGACGGAATAGGTCAGAGTAAAAGTGACATACTTATCAGAATGACCCAGAGCTGAGTAACAACACATAGCTTCCTGTCCCCATGGTCCCAATCATAGATTACAAGTCCCATATTCCAACTGGTGTTATCATTGAGATCGCATCCTTGAAAAAAGTAGAAACAAATCTCCCTTGAAAAAAGAAAGGTCCCTTCAGAAGGTGTGTGGCTCCGCAGAAGTTTTCTTTCTGTTGTGTCTCTTTAAAGAATCTTTGTCATGAGTGAAATGAGTGCGCTAGGAGACAAAAGAGGCAGTATGCTCCAGCAGTTCTTCACTCGGTCTCGCAACTGGCTTACAAAGGTCCCGACGAGGCTTCTTGTGCTTGTCTTATTCCCGGTGGTTCAGGTCCCGGTGTAAGAGGTTCAGCCCCGCGCAGTAGCAACTCGTTCAATCCCAGACTGAGACCCGGGACGCACTCTGATCGACAGGCTGAGCCTCCTCCCGGTTGGTGGGCTGCACGGGAACTATAGACAAAGCCTTTGACGCCGCCCCATCTTGCCACACCTAGTCTCTCTACTCTATAATCACCATGTTGGCTCCCGGTCAGAGCTAAGACACACAGCCCCTCAGAGGACCTGACTTACACACACACACACACACACACACACACACACACACACACACACACACACACACACACACACACACACATGGAGGCGAAAGAAATAACACTCTGCAGCTCGATTCATCCTCTCCCTCTGGACGTGTTCAGGCAGACTCTTGTGTGTGTGTGTGTGTGTGTGTGTGTGTGTGTGTGTGTGTGTGTGTGTGAGTGAGGTGGGGCGGGGGATGGATGTATTGCTTGAATGCCTCCAGGCAGAGAGAGCGAGAGATCGAGAGTGAGAAGGAGACTGCGAGAGGGAGGGATTAGGTAAAGATTATTGATGAATTAGCCTAGCTCTCCTTCCCTTCTCCTCCTACTTCTCCTTCTCTCCCCACCTCCTCCTCCTCCTCCTCCTCCTCCTCCTCCTCCTCCTCCTCCTCCTCCTCCTCCTCCTCCTCCTCCTCCTCCTCCTCCTCCTCCTCCCCCCTCTCGTCTCCCTTAGCCCATGAGAAATCTGTGAGAAATAGGGGACACCGGCCTGAGGGGGAGGGGTATCAGGTCCGCCCTCCCTGCTTCACTCACATGCGCCTGGAATTCCCATAATAAAAGAGAGGGATCCATGGATGGGTGTGTGTGGTGTGTGTGTGTGTGTGTGTGTGTGGGCCCCATAAACTGAATGGCAAACAGTGGGGGCAACAAAAGATGGGAGCCGGGGAAACATCCCACACTTACAAATGAGCAGTCGTAGCCATAGAGAAGGCTCGAGGAACTAATGATGAGGGGAGCTACTTAGAAGCTGTCTAGTCTTTATCGACCAAAAGCTCTCTACCACACAGGAATGTTGGTGTGTGTGTGTGTGTGTGTGTGTGTGTGTGTGTGTGTGTGTTGGGAAAACAGAGCTGCTCTTGCCTTGATCAACATTAAACACGACACATATGCACAGCAATCCACGGTCTTCCTTAAGGGCTTCTCTACCGGAGCGGCATCTGCTTCGTTCTCCTGGGTCAAAAGGAAACGCACAGCCTCCGGTTTTTTAATTTGTATTTTGATATACTTTATTAATCCCCGTGGGAGCCGTGTAGCGAACGGTGCCTTGCTCAGGGACACCTCGGTAGCACTTGGTCTTGCCGGGACTTGAACTGGTGACCCAGTTGCCAAGCCGAGTCCCTATCGACTTCGCCACCACCCGCCTTTCAAATCTCCCACTGTTACTGTACATGTTACCAGTCACATGACGACACAACACACGTGTGAGACTCGACTACCAACCCTAGCCTCAGGACAGGATAGAATGGGCACCTCACACATAAGGATACTCCAAGCATGCCTGCCAATGTTAATAGGAAAGCTCTATATCAGGGGTGTCAAACTCAAGGCCCGGGGGCCACATTCGGCCCGCGACTTCATTTTATGTGGCCCCACAAGAGCTTGCAAAGAATATAATATGTTTATTATACGGTTACGTGCTACAGAAGCACGTTGCCCATAAACTACATGTCCCACAATGCATCTCAAATATGACTTTTTTCTCAGAATTTGCCTTTTTTTCTTCAAAATATGCCTTTTTTCATAGAATTCCTTTTTCTCAGAATTAGATTTTTGTTTCAAAATGTCACTTTTTTTCCTCCAGAATTTGGCTTTTCGTTTTAAATCATTTGGGACATACGCACTGAAGAGACTTTCCCTAGGACTTCTGCTTTCTTAATTATGAAGTTATTACCCTATCCGATGATAATCCAATGCAGAGGCAATGATGTAATAATACATTATTTTTTTATATATGATATATTTATGTCTTTTTTTATATAGTCTTAAGTTACAACCGGCCCTTTGAGTGCAACCATAATGCTGATGTGGCCCGCGATGAAATTGAGTTTGACACCGCTGCTCTATATGATTTTATCGTGGCTTCCTTAAAGAAAAGAGACGTCGGAGCTGCTTTACAGACCACTTGTAATGTCTCGAGGCAGGAGTTGCCTAGAGCGCAGATCAACCTTGAATCTCCCAACCTGCTGGTACATTTAAAAGTGAGTGTGTAAAGTTGTTTCCCCTGCCTCCCAAAACTACTGTCAACGTGTCCTTGAGCAAGGCTCTTAAGGAAATGCATCTCCATGTGTTCCACGAGCACCTGCTGCTGGCCAAACAGCCCGAAACAAAATGGTTTCCAGCTTGCTTTTAATGGTGATTTAGTTTTGAGGCAGTTTGTCTGTGACTTGGAACTGTTGCTTCTCTCGCCTGCATCTGCTCCATTTCACACAATGTGGCTTTAGGGCAACACCAGGAACGTACGGTAACAACGGTGACTCCTAGCAGCTTGCTGACATCACATGCCGTGCAATGTAACTGTTGGATGAATCAGGACGTGAGAAGCATTTGGGAAACGTAAAATAAATACTTACACACAAATAAGTCAACTCAAAGGATAACATCTCTCCACAGAGGATTATGCATTCAGTTTTTCAATACTTTCCCGGCTTGCTTCAAAATATTATCCCAGTAATAAGATTTACATTTGTCAAACAACTTTGCAATGTGTTGTTTATCCCTTTGGCTGTGACTGTATTGAACACATTCATAAGAGACAATATGTATGCTTTCAACAATATATAGGCATTCTCTACCACCACTTACTTCACATCTAAGTATCAACATGTTTTGAACCATGGAGGAAAAGCCCAATATTTCCTTTATGTCTTTAACTTCAACACTGATAGGTGTCCCACAAATATGGTGTGTTCAATGTATTGTTCACCATGAACAGAAACATAATCAAAGACATTCGATTAGTCTCATGTTTACCTATGGTCACTTATATACTACATTGTGGATTACATTGTTAGCCTCTATCACACCATGACTCCTGGTCCAAGACATAACAACATATTGCCGTACACTTCTCTCCAACATCCAATAGGGTGACTCCACTGGTTGCAAACATAAGTCAGATTGTATAGAAGTCTATGGAATCAGAAGCAGGATCAGAAACGGGTTTATTGCCAGGTAGTTTCACACATACGAGGAATTTGACTTGATGTCATGGTGCACATAACATCTAAACAATTAAAAGAATCTCGATATAAAACAAAAAATCTAAAAAAAGACCAGACTTCTCACTTGATGTGTAACCTCAGTCAGCATGTTCCGTACACGTTTATAGTCTCAACCCATGGTTTCAAATCTTCTTCAAACAGCATTTTGGTAAATGGACATGCGGCCGGCTTCAGGGTACCTTGTGATAGAAGTAAACCTTTCACATTTGCTTTCACTTCCTATTGTCTTGTCAACCTCTGAGACTGTGGACCAACAATGACACTGATACTTCCATGTTACGCCTGAAGGTCACCTGACTGCCGCCCTGGAGTCTCCTAATCCCTTTAGAATGGAGTGAAATTGTACAATGATGACAATACATGCATTGGATGCCATCAAACTAAACAGACCTCTGGCCCCTCCTCTCACCCCCCGAGTCCTTATGGTGTAATTCGAGAAGGTGCTTCCTGCCTACGATGCATCAGGGTGCTCTTTTCTCATTTCAGCAGAACAACATCACTGGTGGGTGGGTTGTCGGGGGAGCATGGACACAGATGGGCTTCCAGTGTGAAACCCTATCGCCTTCCGCTTCCACTTGATGTTCTATTAGACCTCGGGCTAAATTGAATTGCATTCTCTTCCTGTTGTGCTCCCATTACGTGAAACATCTGCTCTGTGTGTGTGTGTGTGTGTGTGTGTGTGTGTGTGTGTGTGTGTGTGGTCTAGCATTACCATCCTTGTGGGGACCTACATCTGTTTACACAGTCACATGTGGGGACTCGCCCCCTTATGGGGACAAATTGGAGGTCCCCATGAGGGAAATCATTAATTTTAGGGTGAAGACTTGGTTAGGGTTAGGGTTAGGGTAAGGGTTAGGGTTAGGGTTAGGCATGTGTTGGTTATGGTTAAGGTTAGGATAAGTCTCCCGGAATGCATGTAAGTCAATGTAATGTCCTCTGAAGTGATGTATACATGGTGTGTGTGTGTGTGTGTGTGTGTGTGTGTGTGTGTGTGTGTGTGTGTGTGTGTGTGTGTGTGTGGTGTGTGGTGTGGCGGTCTGGTCTAAAGGGCACTTTGTGTTCATCAGATTACTTCGACTGATGTCAATTAATGAAAGTATCTAGGGCACTTTGAGGCGGAGGCCACATCGACTGTTTCGCCGAGACAGTCTGCAAAGAAAAGCGCTTTAGATAAGAATAAAAGGAAATGTTCCCAAACACCATACTGCTGATTTATTTCAGAAGACAATTTAATCATCAATTCACTTATTGGACTTTTTTTATGGTGCGTTTTTTAGAAGTAGATTTCACTTCACTGATTCATGTCCACAACATTTGTTTTCCTCAGAAGCTAATGCAGGAAAGATTAGTGCAACTAATTTGCTTTCATTATCTCAAGAATACGGATGTTAAATCTTAAAGTGAACTCATACTAGGAGTTGTATGTCCAACTGTCGGAAGAAATACAATCTTAGGAAGCATCCATACAAAAAGTGTATATCTAGGAACCCTTTCAACCAAAATAATCCTCTTTTTAATTTCAACCAGGTACACATGTCTAAAAAAATAAATCTTCTAATATTCGTTGTGCTGCTTTTTAATGTCCTCAAAGGCACTAAGCAGACCAAAGCTAAAAAGCCTTGTTCGATAGGTAAATAAAACATTTGAAGGGACCCTATTATGGTTGGGGGGGGGGGGGGGGGGGGTTTCATAGTGTGATGTACATATTTTAGTGCATGTAAATGGTCTGCAAAGGCTACAATTCTAAAGTGAGTTTCTCTAACACTAGCGCTTCTATTGGATAGCTTTACATTGTATGTCATATGCAAAGGGCGGGACATCTATAAGCGGTTGACAAATCATAACGGTCGGCCAGCTAACCAATCAGAGCAGACTGGGCTCTGGTTTCAGACAGAGGGTGAAAGAGGTGCTGCAGCACAGGCATGAGAAAAATAAGAGCTTTTTGAACATTAAAGCATGGAGACATGTCCCAGGAGAGGCACACGGTATAAATGGGAAACCTGGCATGCACAACCTCTTTAACTTCAGGCCTTGCCGATTATACGAAAAACTGTCTCACATAAAAGCCAGCTGCCAAGTCAAGGGGAAATATATAGATAGGATATTATGAGAAGGGTAGACATTTGATCTTGAGAAAGAAGAGTGCATAAACGTCTCTTCAAGTAAAAGGTCAAGATTTTTTTGTGAGAGGCTTTAGAGGGAGATGGAGCATCCTTACAGCATTACTAATGTTCCATCGCCAAGGGTTTTCCCTATCGATCTTCATCATTCCTTCACTCTCTCCTTTCTTTTACTTTTAAGTATCGCTGCACTGCTATTGCATTTGGAATGGTGAAATAATAGCTTTCAACTCACTCAACAATATCCTTCTTACTTTCCTTTCACACTATATTCAACCCTGTGTGCTGTAATAGTAGCTTCCCTTACAACTAAAGAGCATGCTCAAGGACGTTTTGAAGGGAAATGTACTTCCTGCTGGGTAAGTGTTGGAGTTTTAAACATTTGGTTAACACGGTGCAAGACGAAAAGGAACAAAACTACTTGGTATGTTAGGAGAGCAAATAACATGGCTAGGATAAGTAAAAACGTTTAAAATAATATGTAATGGTGAAAAGTCCAGTTTTTTTGACCCAACCGTCCACCCATGACCTCCACTTTATGCAAAACATATTTGTGATATGTCAAAAACAAACATTATCTGGGAGAGAATATGTCATTTTGTTTTGTAGGGACATTTGAGCAGATCAGGCTGCTATTTAGCACTGACATTCCCCCAGTGGCGAACCGTCAGGGCCTTCGAGGTGTTCAGAGATACCCTGGAACACTCAGATAAAACAAAATCGATTTAATTATATAAATAAAATGAATAAATGAGAATGGTATCTGTGTTGTTGATCTGTACTATCAGTGTTACTTGATTTGTTTGTCCTTCTCGGACCATGCACTTTCGCATTTCAGTGTTTTGTGTTATAAAAGAAGCAGCCAATCAGATCTTGTTCTGGGTCTCTGGGTAGAGCATCCTTCAACCAGGTATTCTACATCCTTGATCGAACGCCCTGGCCGTTGCACTGAATGAGAGCGTACGTTTGGACTGACAGTTTGATCAACCAATCAGATATTGATTGTAGCCAATGGGCGTGTTCTTCCAGAGTTCCCCTCGGTTCCAGGGTGTTCTAGAAGGCCCACTAGTTCACTGGCTCGAGACGGAGGGTCTAGAATGCGACGAAGCAATT
>JAMFTG010002900.1:0-17983 GCA_023974075.1 Chaenocephalus aceratus
AGTGTCTGTAGATAACTACCGATGTGATGCCAAGACTATTCTTGATATCATCAACGAAGAAAGGCCGGGTAATAATCATGCATCAAAGAAGAACCATTCGAAAGCGAAACCTCAAACAGACAAAGCTACATCAAAAATGTGAAGGAATCTAGAGTTGGATTTTCTAGCCCTCGTTGAGTTTGAGAGAAAGACGAACTTTAAATGTGTTTACAAACAGAAAACCATCACATCGTACTTGTGGTGCCCTTTAAAAGCCTCAAGTACGCCTACTTTAAAGTCTTTCTAAAGGCGAGGAGAAAAGTGAGGTTAAGTGCCCTCGCTTTCCGAAAATGTACTTACTCTGAATGCGTAAAAACTCAAATACACACACACACACACACACACACACACACACACACACACACACACACACATACCATGTATACATCACTTCAGGGGACATTACATTGACTTACATGCATTTCCTGGAGACTTATCCTAACCTTAAACCTAACCAAGTCTTCACCCTAAAATTGATGATGCCCCTCATGGGGACCTCCAATTTGTCCCCATGAGGGAAGCCAGTCCCCACACGTGACTATGTAAACAGATTTAGGTCCCCACAAGTATAGTAATGCAAGACCACACATACCCACACACACACACACACACACGCACACACACACACACACACACACACACACACACACACACACACACACACACACTGACAAACACACGCACGTAAATAAGCCAATAGAGGCCTAACTTCTGCTGCAGGCCATGTGAGCTGAACAGCGCCAGTTTTGCACTGAGACTTAATGGGGAATCAATTAAGTCCCAAATAATAACTTGCAAATGCATTAATACTTGCACAGCTACACACACACACACACACACACACACACACACACACACACACACACACACACACACACACCTTCTTCTGATAAAGCGCTACAAGAATATACAGTGTAGTCCCTAGTTGACATTATTTGCTCACGTTCCAACATGACTGCAGGCAGAACACTCCCCACACAGAGCACCCACACTGTGCGCAGACACCGGGTGTATTAACGCACAGACACCGGGTGTATTAACGCACAGACACCGGGTGTATTAACGCACAGACACCGGGTGTATTAACGCCACGGTAGACAGACCGGGTGTATTAACGCACAGACACCGGGTGTATTAACGCACAGACACCGGGTGTATTAACGCACAGACACCGGGTGTATTAACATATGCAAAAAGACAAGGAATGTTGAGAGGGCTCACTTTATGAAAGCATGCCCATTTACATTCTCCTACAAGTTATGAAGTGAACGCCAGCAGCTACAATACTACAGTGCAATTACATGTATGTGCAGCAGAAGGTGTGCTTCTCTTACTGCATATGTTATCATGCAAAACACATTTTGAGCCCCAGAGGAAAGTCGTGCCCAATAATGAAGTTATGCGGCGCTTGTGAAGTCATTTACTGCTTATTTGGTATTTTGAGATGTCGTTCTAAAACGAGCAGAAAATGCAATTTGACACAACACTGGCTCCTTATCACCAGAGGTCAAAAGGATTTACATTATGTACTGATGTACATTTCTATATTTATGATAATGGTGTTTTTCTCTGTATTTCTCTCCCAAGGCGATATGAATACATATTGAGTCAGAATCAACCTCCTTTGTATTGCAGCCTTGCAGGACACATTACGAGTCATTACGACAATACTCACCAATGCTATCTCCGCTCTGCAGCAGATTTGATATTCCAACAAATGTGACACGGATTTATTTCATGCCACCAAATAAGACCAATCAAGAGCAGGTGGTTAGTGGGGATTGTATTTCTTATTATTAAAAGGTGTGAGGACTGCAGCACCCATTCGGTTACCAGGTGGCAGCTCCAAATTACCTCCTGCCATGACAGCTGCGACAACTTATACAAGAATGTGAAAGAAAAAAAAAACATGTCTGTGACATTCCACACCGAGTCCGACAGAGAGAAATGTCCGAGTTCAGAATGCGAATACTTTGTTGGGCTGTTTTAATGAGCTTTGCCAGCAGCCCGCGGTAAAAGAGCAGTTGGATCCAGTGATAATGAGAAGCATAATGCCGCTTCGTGCCCTCCATCACAAGACCTGAGAGTTGGCTTCACTCGAAAGTAAAGTTAAAAGAAAGTCCTACACTCGGAACCGTTTGGTGTGAGGGCTGAAATTAAAAATGCATCGACGAGAGTTGCAAACACACTGGATCTGTCGGGTATTTTTGTGATGCAACAGCTCGTTTTGATGATTTTACTTCCAAGTTGTTTATCACCAGTCATCCTCAGGCTAAGTTATTTGACACAATCGTTCTTATATTTCATCACCGTCATCATGGCCGATTTTATCCTATGAACAAAGAATTAAAATAGATCCTTTCAAAGGCCTTTTGTCCCTCCTATTCAGTCATTCGCCAAAAGCTCTCTCCCTAATTTAATAACTAACCGACTGATGAAAGAGACTTCCCCCTGTGTCGAGATTCAACTGTCTTTTCTGATGCGAGAGTATATTTCAACTCTCATCAAAGACGTATGCCCTTTGTAACCCATGCTGTTGTCTGCTGTGAATTTCATTGAGTGACACATCACCAGAGATTACACACAGAAGCATCGATGCTGTCACGGGATATGTGAGGAAGTTGGACCCAAATGCAAAACAGAAAGGAACGCAGGTAAGAACAAAAGGCGAGCTTTGTTCAAGGAACGCTGGTTCATAAATGTTAATCAAAGGTAATAACAAAGTATACTCAGGTGATGCAGGGAACACCAGCAGCAAATCCAAAGGGAGAACATGGACGAGTAGAACGTTGGAAATATTGAAAACCGACTGACGGAAATCACTGGGAAGATAGGCGAATACACACAGAACTATTCATATTGGCAAGACACACTGGAGAGGGCTGGCAAAAACACAAGAGGCGCTTTCACACCGGAGTACTTTTCCCAGGAATAGTTCCGATAGTTCCTGGGGTTTTGCGTTCACACCAAAAAGAGCCGGAACTAGAACTTTTTTTTGGCAAACCTTTTCACCACTTTGTAGTCCCTGCGAGAGAGGTGGTACTTTCCTGGGGGGAAAAAGGTTCTAATTTCTGATTGGCTGGGCGGATTGCAAACCACGCCCCGTAAAATCTGAAAAGTTTTTGTGAAGCCGCCATTTTCTTTGCTTGCATTAGCATTATTAGCATTAGCATTAGCCCAGGGCACCAACACAGAGAGACTAACTTATGGCAACACAAAAGAAAACATGGGAGCGGTGGAGATGAGGAGGTGTCGGCGTCCTGGTGATTTACTCGGAAGCTGCTGGGAGTCCCAGTGTGTGTGTGTGTGTGTGTGTGTGTGTGTGTGTGTGTGTGTGTGTGTGTGTGTGTGTGTGTGTGTGTGTGTGTGTGTGTGTGTGTGTGTGTGTGTGTGGGTGTGTGTGTGTGTGTGTGTGTGTGTGTGTGTGTGTGTGTGTGTGTGTGTGTGTGTGTGTTCAGGAAGAAAAAGAGAAATCCCCACCGAGGCGTTCTGGGGCAGCACAGACAGGTCGGGTGATAACCAGAAAAGCATGACATGGGACCTTTAAAAATGTATTGGTGCAGCTTTAAAAAGGCAGAAAAGTGACACGCGCTACTGGTTTCTACTAAAACAAAATCAAAACTCATTGCCTTGGTTTGATTAGTGGAGAATCAGCTTTTGGTTCATGTATCTCACACACTGCCAATCTAAGGGAATCACGGCTTGTCAACAACACTAACGAGGATAAGCAAAGAGCATGTCTTCTGAACACACAGCTAATGGCTGAATGGCCAAATTAGAGGTTTTGATGAAGGGGTGAAAGGAAGCATGATTGACTGCACTCCAATTAACGATTAAATGTCACCATGCTCGTTATCATTCTTGGTATAAGGTAAATGGGGTGGTTTTTAATGGTCCAACGGAAGATTTAATTTTAGCAAAGCAAAGGCAGACAGATTTTATTTCAACATTTGTATTCAAGTGGAGTGTCATAAAAGGTAGAAGATCTTCAGAACAAAGAGCAAAAAAAGGCAACAATTCACTGTTTGAAATAAGTTGAATTAGTTCTAGAAAGCAGACGGGTAACGAGACCAGGTGAGAGCCAGGTGTGAAGGCTCAGTGGTGGCATAGGGAAGGAATAGATGGACAAAATGAAATGCTAAATATAGGAATGCAGGAGAAGGGAAGGATGGAGCAGATTTCAGCACGACAGGTGACCATGCGTGAGGTCCAGACCGCATTTTCTCCTCTTATGAGGAAGTGCCGGCCAATAAACAATAAACCTCTCCGCCCTCAGAGCAGGAACGTGCACTACCGTTTTTATGGAAGAGCATACTGGCGTAGGAAAAAGAGCAAATGATGTTATAGATGAAAATAACCTCATTAACTCAGCTCACTAATTTTATCAGCCACACACACACACACACACACACACACACACACACACACACGGCCCATCACTGCTTCCTGCTCTGGGCGAGGAGCCAGTGCTCGCAGATGGCATCAGTGGAAGAAGAAGTGAAATGTGAATGCCTGTTAGTAACCCTAACTGCTTTCCGATGAGCCGTGTAAAAGACTTGTTGACTTAAAGCAAACAGAGCTACAGGTGCACTGCGTTACAAAAGAGCACGTCCTGGCTGGATTATCGGTTCGTAAAATAATGTTGTATCGCAAGAACAAACAATTTGAAAAAGACAATCATGGGAAAACCTTTATTTCTACTTGTTTAAAGGGGCCCTATTCTGCTCATCCTCAGGTTCATATCAGTATGTAGTGCCTCTACTTTAAAGAGTCCTCTCCTGCTGATGTTCAGGTGTATATCAGTATGTAGTGTCTCTACTTTAAAGAGTCCTCTTCTGCTGATGTTCAGGTGTAAATCAGTATGTAGTGTCTCTACTTTAAAGAGTCCTCTCCTGCTGATGTTCAGGTGTATATCAGTATGTGGTGTCTCTACTTTAAAGAGTCCTCTCCTGCTGATGTTCAGGTGCATATCAGTATGTAGTGTCTCTACTTTAAAGAGTCCTCTCCTGCTGATGTTCAGGTGTATATCAGTATGTAGTGTCTCTACTTTAAAGAGTCCTCTCTTGCTGATGTTCAGGTGTATATCAGTGTGTAGTGTCTCTACTTTAAAGAGTCCTCTCCTGCTGATGTTCAGGTGTATATCAGTATGTAGTGTCTCTACTTTAAAGAGTCCTCTCCTTCTGATGTTCAGGTGTATATCAGTATGTAGCGTCTCTACTTTAAAGAGTCCTCTCCTGCTGATGTTCAGGTGTATATCAGTATGTAGTGTCTCTACTTTAAAGAGTCCTCTCCTGCTGATGTTTAGGTGTATATCAGTATGTAGTGTCTCTACTTTAAAGAGTCCTCTCCTGCTGATGTTCAGGTGTATATCAGTATGTAGTGTCTCTACTTTAAAGAGTCCTCTCCTGCTGATGTTCAGGTGTATATCAGTATGTGGTGTCTCTACTTTAAAGAGTCCTCTCCTGCTGATGTTCAGGTGTATATCAGTATGTAGTGTCTCTACTTTAAAGAGTCCTCTCCTGCTGATGTTCAGGTGTATGTCAGTATGTAGTGTCTCTACTTTAAAGAGTCCTCTCCTCCTGATGTTCAGGTGTATATCAGCATGTAGTGTCTCTACTTTAAAGAGTCCTCTCCTGCTGATGTTCAGGTGTATATCAGCATGTAGTGTCTCTACTTTAAAGAGTTCTCTCCTGCTGATGTTCAGGTGTATATCAGTATGTAGTGTCTGCGCTGGGACATGTCTCCATGCTTTAATGTTCAAAAAGCTGCAGCACCTCTTTTCACCCTCTGTCTGAAACCAGAGCCCAGTCTGCTCTGATTGGTTAGCTGGCCAGCTCTGTTGTGATTGGTCAACCACTTGGAGATGTCCCGCCCCTTTTCCTATCACGTACAATGTATTGGAGCGCTAGCCAATAGCAGCATGAGTGTTACATAATGTCACCATGTTACAGAAGTAAACAAAGGAGTCCAATGGAGGCGTTTCGGATCGGGGGGGGGGGGATATGGATGTGGGGGAGAATCCCTGCAGACCATTTACATGCACAAAAATCCATACAACACACTACACGAAAGGGAAACCCCCAAAACGCATAATAGGGCCTCTTTAAGTTGGAAAAAACAAGAACATAACACAATCTGCATCATCCAAAAAGGTACTCCAAGTTTGCATTAATGTTGACAATTACATCAATGTAAAATACTGCCAGTCTTATTCTATTTCAGAGCAACGAGGTTTACATCTCAGTGATAGCCATAGGGTTAAAAAGTGCTCATAAACATGACGGATGATTAATTTCTGTATTTGGTTTGCAATGAGGCCAGAGTGAGGAGTATAGTATTTTTGAGATGTTGGTACACTGTTGTGAAAAGTGAGTCAAGGCGATTGGAGATGACTGCCAGGCAGAACGGCTAATCAGCGCGAGGCGGTCCTTGCAGATCGTGGGCTGTTTGTGCCTCCCCTGATTGGCTACTTCTCTTATTTTATCCCCTTCCAGCTCTGCCTTGTTTATGCCCAATTATGCGTGACTGCGTGGGTGAATTTACAGTTTGCTGTAACCTCATCCAAAACAAAGTTACTCAGCAGAATACTGAATCATGAGGATGCAGCAGCAGTGCATCTTTTAAGCTCAAACAGAAACAGTGTGAGTCTGTCTCTCATGATTACAGGCAGGAAGATAATATGGGATGTTTGTTGATGTGATATACAAGTCCTGGTTCAATTTGTTTACATTGAAAGGATTTGTATGCATCCAAATCCTCGTAGCATCTCATCGATTTCCAATAACAGAGGCCTAGTACAGCAAATGTGCCTCAAATGACTGCTTCTGCTCCGATACACACATCTGTAGCTATGGCGACACACACACCTGGATAATTTAAGGTGCTAGGCAATACAAAAAACAGGTTGATCTCACATCGCCAGTGCATGCACCGGAACAGTGACCATCCAATTGGATTACTCATTCCTAATCACAGGCTATTTCCTACTCCAACCTCTTCAGATGATTAGATTTTAAGAGACATTAACCTTATTGAAAAGCTAGTAACAAAAATATCTTCTTTTTCTCTAATTTTTGTCCTTTATGTTGGAATTGTGGTTGATCCCTTGAAACACTGAGGGTTTGAAGGTGATGGGCCAACAGAGAGATACGTTTACTTGGAGGAAAATTCAGCTGAAATGTTAAACTTTTGACCAAGAGAAGTTCTTCTACTCAAATGTCCTGCTGGCTCTCCACAGCTTTGTCCAGCCGGGCGAACACCATAAGATCCATCTGCAGGGGCGGTTCTAGGGTGGGCAGGGGGGGCCAGTGCCCCCCTAACACTGACCCCCCTGTGGCCCCCCTAACAATGAAACTTTTTTTTTTTTTTTTAAATGTATATTTTCTGGTACTCAGGATTGTGTTGCTGTAATGTGAGATTGTGCAGACACCCTTATGTAAAGTAGATGTAACTGTTCATTGCCTTTATTTTTATATACATATGGTGTTAGTGCAAACATTGCACTATAACTTAAGCTGAAGCTAACAGTAATAACTATAAGATCTATCTGAAATAAATAAGTGTACTGAAACAAATACCAATAACTGTATTGCATTGTTTTCTTATGCGCAATTACTTCATACTGTCTAGTTCTCTTTTTCGTCCTGCATTCATTGTGCCCCCCTCAGAAAATAACTGGCCCCCCAGTGGCCCCCCCAGTCAAATTGGTCTAGAACCGCCACTGTCCATCAGCCTGTCCAAACGTTGTTTCTGGTATGCTACGGAGGCATCCTTCAAAAAAAAGTTTCTACTTTCACACTAGCAGCATTCTCCAAGTCTGAAGAGTAAAGCCAATGCAAAAGTCCCTTGTGCAGTATTTATAATAGCAAGCAAGGCTAACCTCCACTGGTTGCAAAAATAAGTAAGATTGTATAGAAGTCTATGAGAGATATATTTCTCACATAGAACATGTTTCTCTCACTCAAGAGAAAGAAATACACATGTTGAGAGGAAACTGCCTTTTCAAAAAACCACCCGTACGAACAAATGCCAAACTTCATTGCATCTCATCAAAAGGTGTTAGTCTGTGGAATAACTGTAACGATGCACTGAAATATTGTACAAGTCTAAACTGAAAGTATTATTTAGGAGTCAAATCATTAATGGTTATGAACAGGACCTGTAAAATCTCATTTGTTGTTATTTCTTGTAATTGTAAAAGTAATTTATTTCTGATTGTTTTGTAAAAAAAACTAAAAGCAAACAAATTAACAAGACAAACATGTCACTGATGACGATGACCTAATGTTTTATAAGAAAAATATATGTTAGAGGGGGGAGGACCAGAAAAGTTTTTTTTAAGCTTCTTCTTGCCCCTGTTGAACATGAACAGAGACTATCTGAAAATTATTATTATTATTATTTATTTTTATTTTTTGTACTTTGTTATAATTATTCATTTGAGTGAGAAAAAAAAAAGGAAAAAATAGAATATATTATTGTTGTATGTTTTTGTTTCTGACATGTTCAATAAACTGACTAAAGAAAAAATAAAAATCACTAGATGTATTCACCTCAGTAAACATTTTCTTGATGCTTTTATGGTCTCAATCACTATTATCAAGCCTACTTTAAAACATGATCCCATTGAGAGAAGAATAGACAATAATGCGGCCTATGCTTTAAGGCGGGGCTACCTTGTGATTGGCTGGTTGCTTCTGTGGCATTATCCGGTAATGGTATGATCCCAGGACTTTTCAACTCAAGTGTATATTCAAGTTAATTGTCATTTTGCCCCCTTAAAAGGTTCAATTGTCCCTTCAGCTTCCACCTTTCATGTCACTCAAGGCCTTAAAACAGTCGTCCACAAACTAAAAGGTGACGTAATGGTGGCTATTTCCACTTCTTTGATAGTCTAAAGTCTATGCTTTCACGTGCAAAACATATTGTCAAGTTGCAGAATCTGAAGATATTGGAAGCGTTCTGGTTTCTGCTCCAATTACATTTGAGCTAGTATTGGTTCAATTCTGGTATGTATGGTGAACCAACAAAGCAGAACACTGGCTAGACATTTAGTAATGATTTGGCTTTTAATTGGCTTTTTTCAAACGTATAAACTTGTGAAACAATCCAGTCATAGATGTCTCTCAACTCTAGTGCATGCAAACCAATACATTCACACTTTCCTCCGATGCCTCAAATTCACCTCAGTGGACGTGTGTGCACTGTGGGAGGAATGTGGGTTGACTCACATTTACACATTGATTTATACAGGAACACAAAGCTGTTGTTAAGACGCGATGACTGTTTCATTTGCATGTTACATTCATCACATGCACCTTATTTGCACATACTGAATTATAGCCTAACAAAGCTGTCTGTGCGCATTTGCATTTGCGTCATTCTCCTCATCTGCACATCTCAAAAAGCAATCAACATTTATCACAGAAAGGCGTCAGTATTAACCAAGTCAACTGAATGAGATTACTCTGCATCTTGTCACGCTTTTACAGCCAAATGCCTTAATAAGGACTGGATTTATTCTGAGTAATTAGTGGCAATATTCGCACACACACACACACACACACACACACACACACACACACACACACACAGCCCTAGAAATGAGTGTAAGTCTTCAAAAGCATTACATCTGTTCTACAGTGACAGACGATCTCTCCTTTTTTGGAGTACACATTTATGAATTACAGCCAATAACGCTTTGATAAATGGGAAAATAATAACAGACCCATTTTCAAGGCGGTGAAAAACAGCAGCATATGTCAGTGTCATGGTGCATTTTGCAATTTCTTAGCTGTGAAAATGGGGAGGAGAACATATTTGTTTGGTGTTGTCTTATGGGCCTGTTAAATCACCTATAGAAAGGCTTGTAAAGGAGGTTTCGAATGAATTATACTGAGATGTGGAGAGAACTTGTGCCATGCCAAGTATGCAGATATGCATATTGGTTATACACATTAGAATTAATCTCTATAAAGAGATTATATCTGCATATGAGACAAAAAAAGCTTTAGCAATTAGTAAAGATGTTGGTATCTGAAGTGTTTGTGTTTGTAGTCAGCAGCTGTCAGTGGAAGGTGTATGCTAGCTTTTGGTTGCATGCAGGTAGCCTTCCCTCTCAAAGGAAAACAGGAAAATTCCCAAATTACGTTAAATAACAAATGGAAAATACCAATTCTGTTAGGTTCATGAGCTTTGGTGCCACATTACACAGCTCTGTCCATTAAGAGGTGTTGATGTTTTTTGTGTTGTACATTTCTTGCTTTCTAGAAAGGCACTGTCCTGTGCCTTCTACTTTGTTGTGGTTTATATGTCATTTATCAGTGGCGTTTTCTCCTGGAGTTTCTTTGGACAGTAGTTATCATTTTAATAAATATAAAAAACACTTCGTTTTGTTTCGGTAATTATTCTGTGCTGTGTGTTGCTGCCATCTCTCCCCCATTCTCCCAAAGAGAGAAACAGCGCTCCTCTAGATCAGTGTTTCTCAAACTTTTTCATACCAAGGACCACTTAACCAGTGTTGTAGTCAAGTCACCAATTCACGAGTCCAAGTCACCCTCGAGTCACCACTCTTCGAGTCCGAGTCCAAGTCCGAGTCACCAAGGGAGAGTCGTAGTCGAGTCCGAGTCCAAGTCCGAGTCACCCAAGGAGTGTCCAAGTCGAGTCCGAGTCCGAGTCATCATTACCTGTGTTCGAGTCCGAGTCCAATTCCGAGTCACTTAAGAAGAGTCCAAGTCGAGTCCGAGTCACAAGTCTTCATGTATTAATCTTCGTGGATATATGTTTTGAAATGTAGCTGCTCCTCTACATTGCTGTTATCCTGTCTATTGAACTGCTGTGAAGCGAGTTTGGCTACAATTCTTGTAATAGGTGCTATACAAATATAAAGCTTATTTCTAATATTAATATTATTATTATATATAAATAAACTATATTTAAAATGAGTTACCTTTTAGAGAAGTGATTATATTTGTATGCCAATATTTTCCTATGGTAAAGTTTTCGTTTTGCACTTTTATTTTGATAGTAATAAGATCGGGACTCTTATTTTGAAGGAACTTTTACGGGTTAAATCAGTTTACCGATAAAGATTTATCCCCAGAAAGCACATGGCTACTTAGCATGCAAAATGACGTATTCTGCATGTTAAGTATGTGCTTTCGTTATCGGCTGAATCTTTATTTATTGATTAGATCACGTTACTCTGATGATAGTGTTCAACACAGCCTATATGTCTGAACTCGATCCTTAGAGTAATGTGTTACGGAGCCTTCTCTTCTATATTGTTTCCACATAACGAGCATTTTGCGCTGCTCTTTTCCAATGTGGAAGCAGAATGTGTGAAAGCATACAGCACGATGCGGGGTGTGTCTGTAGACATCTCTAGACTGGAACAGCGGGGCCCAGTACGTGAACTCGCCATACAGGATAGAGGACATCAGACTCCAGAGAAAATGTGCTCGAGTCCGAGTCCAAGTCGGAGCGTCAATGTACGAGTCGAGTCCGAGTCATCGTGGGGGGGGGAATTCACGAGTCCGAGTCCGAGTCCAAGTCATTCTGTGCGAGAATTCACGAGTCCAAGTCCGAGTCGCGTCAATCAGTGCGCGAGTCCGAGTCGAGTCACGAGTCCCGAAAATTGGCACTCAAGTCCGACTCGAGTCCGAGTCCAGGACTCGAGTACTCCATCTCTGCACTTAACCAATAAAAAACACTCGCGGACCACCTAACTCCACAAATATAAAAAAACACATGGTTTTTTCTAGAACAGATTACAAATCGCCTGAACATGGTACAAACAGGTGGCAACAAACTTAAACTCGCTCCATTGCGGAGATATTCCCACGAGAGTGCGGACAACTTAAATGTATTTATTTCAAATGTGAAATGTTACCAATATACTCACGGACCACTAGGGGGCGCTCACGGACCACCAGTGGTCCGCGGACCACACTTGGAGAAGCACGGCTCTAGATGTTATGGTGAAACAGTATATTGCACTCACTGTTGCGAGTCGAGAGGAGGCCAGCCGAAATGGGCTTCCCTTGGTGAATTTTTTTGATGGATTGACCAATCAGATGAGGCTACCGTCATGCCCCTGCCAACCTGTGATTAGTCAGGGCCACCAGCCCTCTGGCTTCCCTTGGCATGGCGGTCATGGCCCCAGACTAATCACTCCAATCAAATCGCATCAACTTCACACTGCCATCACCGCTGTTAGCAAGTAGCAACATTAGCAAGTGCAGTTATGGAGGGTGGAGATTCTAGAGTATTTAGTAAAACATAATGTTACGAAACTTTCGCTACTTTGCTACTTTTGGACTAAGGACTGAGCTAATTACAGAGACGAGGACTGCTGCTGCACTTGCCGTGTGTGAGAGGGAAGGGAAGAGAAGGTGGACTATCGCATGCAATGTTTCTGCACTTAACTGTTTTTGAAGTTATGTTTCATACACGTAGCCTACTGATACTTTGATGTGAACGTAAAACTTTAAAAGTCTCCTGATTTAGTTTGTGAATGAATGCTTATTATTTTCATTCATTACCGAATCTGCACTAAGCGGCTGGTTATGCATTTGGGTGGGGGGTTGGCTGCATCAATTAATAAGAAAATGCATAAATTAATAAGACGAGAGAGTTTCGGCCGGAGAGTGCGTGCGGACCTGTCGGTTAGATAACAGGCGTGTGCAAGTCCTGCATCTGTATGATACAAATGTGTGTACAATTATACCGGGCGCTGTAATAACTCATCTGGTTACGTTATTACATCGACCCCCCCCCCCCCAGAAAAAGGACATAGATTATTGGCTTCCTCAAATGTTTACCCCACGCCACGCTACTGTCATTTATTTGTCTTTGTTTATGTTTCTTTAATGTACACACTTCTACTGCACAGTCCACTACAGTTCAGGAAGTAATCTCTCTTGAAACTGATTATTTCAGCCAACATAAAAAGTGTGCATCAAAAGCAGCAACAACTTAAACTCAAGGTTAAAGAGAATCATAGTGAAGTCTATGAAGGGTTTCCTTGTCACCAACCCCATGGTTATTCCAACAAGTGGATAGGCTTCACTGGCAGACTATCAAAAGTGCTCCTGATCAGTCTTCCGCACGTAACTCTTTGATACGATAGATGTGACACGAGAAAGAAAAGAGGGTGTTTTATAAGCCAGTGCGGGTCAAACACACGGCTGAAGGGTGATGAATCACGATGTGATGAGGATGACATGAGCGACTTCAAAGGCACCAAGAGAAATCACATTTACTTTCTGACAGCATGTTCACACACCGCTGCGATGTGCATCATGCAGGAATGGCTGAACATGAATTAGCACACAGAACACACACCACAAAGCTAACAGACAGGCAAGAATACTCATCAATCTTCCTTCAGTGCTATAGTCTCCCTTTCCATCTTGTCTTTTCTTTCTCTTTCTGCTTTCACATACAAACAGACAGCCACTCAGGTGGGGTAATCGAATGTGACAGCAAATCCTGAGAGAGTTGTTGGCGGGTTATCAGGATAACCTGTGAAATGTAACCCACCTGACACCAGCAGGCTGGCTGTGACACAGCAGACACGGGTGAATCACTCCGGCAGATACTGGAGGCTAAATACAGTAGCTTCCTTTTCAGCAGAGGTATTTTCACCTTTTTTCTGAGTAGTTCGGGAAAGCTGCAGAGTAAATGTAATCGCCGTTTCTCAATCTCGAGGATACTGGCTTCCAAGCCAATATTTAAAGGATGCTACGTCATCGAGTGCCGCCGAAGGACTGTTCCAATCTCCAGCATACTTGGAATTCCACCGAGGCCGCGTCCTTGGTTTGGGGGAAATTTCGAGGCTGCACATGGGTAGACTTCGCGTCCTTAAAATCCCCACAATGCTTTGCGCACGGACCAATTTCAAAAACCCTTGCGGAGAATTGCTGAACCGACGCAACACTACCTTGTAGTATTTGTCATATCCACTAGATGGCGCTCGGTAGGATTAAAGCACTGATATTCAGGGCCCAGGAGTTCAAAACTTTTAATCTCAATCAGATCCGATCAGATTTTGAAATCCCATTTTTTGTGATCCAGGATCAGACAAGTCGGACACATTTTGTCCCTGGAGTTCAAAGCAATTCAGGATAGGATCACCCTGATCCAGATTACGACTTTTCAAGATGACTAGATCCTGAATATCAGTGCTTTAATCCTATTGATCGCCATCTAGTTGAAATGAAAAATACTACAAGGAAGACAAGAGACCACATTGCAGAGACATATAATGTCTAATTATATTTTTTTATTTGAAAGGTGATGACAGATGATGGACTTTTTTTTTTATCTAAATTACATTTGTGATTGACAATCTTTGCTGTGATACTTTTATGAGCATAAACATTTGGTTGAAAACAAAATAGGCCCCCACCATAGACTGTATATATAGGCCCCCACCAACGTGAGCACAAATGGAAAAAATACAATGTATTTCCCATGAAGGCTAACAATTGTGTATTAATTCAGTTAACAAACTTTGCCATCTAATTTAAATTGAAACATATTTAAAATAAATTGGACAGTATATTTTGCTCTGGTAATCCACTGGAAATCCACCCCTCTGGTGGGATCCGGATAATCCAGTTTTTTGGGTTCAAACTGATCCCAATCCTGTGTTGTCGGTTTGAACTACCCGTTTTGAAGATTTGATCCAGATTAAAGCTTGGATTGGATTTCCTGATCTGATCGGATATCAAAGTGATCCTAATCCTGTTTTTTGGTTTTGAACTCCCCAAAATTCAAATCTGATTTGACCAGATAGGGATTAAAAGTTTTGAACTCCTGGGCCCAGGATCTAGTCATCTTGAAAAGTCGTAATCTGGATCAGGCTGATCCTATCCTGAATTGCTTTGAACTCCAAGGACAAAATGTGTCTGACTTGTCTGATCCTGGATCACAAAAAATGGGATTTCAAAATCTGATCGGATCTGATTGAGATTAAAAGTTGTGAACTCCTGGGCCCTGGGATATTAAGTTGCAGCCATATTGCACAGCTGTTTAACTTCTTAAAATCACTCTAACATGTACAGTACATCTCTTCCTTGCAGATATATTTACACCAAAGGGGATAGGAGTTTTTAAACCTGGATTTAGATTCTGAAAAACATAAAGACGTGCTTTGTGAAAGATATGCAGCATATTGCAAAGCACTCCTCTTGCAGCAAAACATTGTATCAGTGAAAATGAGATTGCAGTCAATTAATGCAGTGTGATGAGGGTCTGTAGCTCGAGGCAGCCGTTCTGAGACGGAGACGCCCGCCAGCCTCCGTTTATTGAGAGCTCAAGAATCAACACCGAAACCATAACCGATCAGTCAAGGGTTCTCATTTCAGCTGTTAAAATCCATCTGCAAGTCTACAGCAGTTCGACTGACGCCAACAAAGTACATTCATGATGAAACGGAGAGCAACCACTGGGGCGCCGTGTTATTGCTGTCAGCCCCTTCTTGCACACAATGAGGCAGTTGTAGCTCACCGAGTTTCACACACATCAGTCACTGGTCTTCAGTCACCGACGGCAAGCTTTGATCCGCAGGATAAAGGTGACTTTGAGGCAGCGTCTGCATGTAAACCATCGCTTGATAACACGATGATGACATGGAAATGTAATGATCGTGGAGACAGATATAAAGATGCGGAGGAGGAAGATATGGAGGATGAGAGAGAGATAAGTTTGCCGTTGATAAAATAGATTCTGACGGCGATAATGAAGAAGATTTAGAGAAAAAGTGGGTAAGTTAGCTTGGATCGTGATTGTGATCCTGATGATGTCGCTGAAAGAAATTACATTCATTCCTATAGATCAAAAATGGAGAAGGTTTTATTTTCTGTTGTTTTTTAAGTTAACGGGCGTATTTCAACGTGGGACTGTCCCTCTGTGGGACTAATAAAGGTATTCTGATTCTGATTTTAATATTGCTTGGTTGAAAATGGTTACTCAGTGATGAGTTCTTCCATTAACCCTTTAAATGAAGCTAAATCAAGAGAAAAGGACCCGTTCAAATCCAGCTTTGGACAGTCTGCCGTGGTGCCATCCCATTTCAAAGTGCTGTTCGACGCTCGGCGTAACCCTCGGCGTACACTCAAACATTCAATCACAGAGCTTGAGGACTATCACGGAGTTTTGTCAAGCGGAGAGAATACTTAGCCTACTTCCGGGTATAAAATGCTCTAAAGCAACTAGGCTACTATGAGCTGAACGGACTCCAACTTGTGTTTATTAATCAAACAAATAAATAAACACAAGGATATGATGTGTTATTGTTGAGTAAATAACAGTGTGTGGTTTAGAAAAGAATACAGAATCAGATTTCAGTATTCTGAGCCCCTACTCTCCCCATACTGACGGCAACAAAAGTCCTACATTATTCAATTAAAATAACGAAGTAAAACAATAAGTGTGGCTTGATATTGAGTAAGAAAAAGTTTGATAAACGCTGTGAGAAATGGATCTTCAGGTAGCATTCGCTCGCGATCTCAAGTCGCCTACAACATACGTTTAGCGAGCTATAGAAGCCTATGGACATCCCGGAAAGTTGAAAATGTACGCTAAGGGCCTCCCCCCCTTGCGTTGGAAAAAGCCGGCACGGCCGCCGGCACGAAATCATTCCTGCGGTGCATGAAATGGCTCTTCTGTGACATGGCACTTTCTATGCACTTCACACACTTGCCCATGCACAGATATATTAATCTACAGCCAACGACAACAGCTGGACTCCATTCCGAAAGCGTTGGCTTTGGAGAGCCATGTGGCGTTTTCATACGCATATGTAAACGTGCACTCAAGGCACAATGCTGGTGAATTGTATCTGCTATCTGCATCAACTGTGGCTCAGAGACATGTAGCCGCAATGCTCTGTGTAAATATGCCACATCCCCTCCCTCATTCTGTTTGAAATCGCAGGTCGACTGTTTGTTTTGATATTGCAATTTGCCTCAACAATGCAATCTGAACCAGGGGACAGTTATCAGTAATGATGTTGTGTGCGTGTGCATGTGATGTTCTTTTATGTGCATTTGTAGATATGACTGTATTGCCCTCTGTCTGTTAGAGTTGAATGTCATGACTGATACAAAGAAAAACATGGGCTCCAAGATAAATGAGTTGAAACTAATGCAATGGCATGTTCCCGTGTTCATGTTCACACGTAATCAACACGTTAAACACTACTTTCATGTTGGCCTTGGAGCATTGGAGCCAGGGTCGGCTCTAGAACAAATCGAATGGGGGGAAATCATTTACCAATACATGCACGGTTGTGCACGACCACCAAAACAGAAACATATGGACATCGGCCACCATATAAAAAGTGTGCAAATGTATTTAGTATCCTATCCATGTGAACATGTTTTAGGTGGGGTGGACCTAACCTTCGAGGGTCTGGGGGCATGCTCCCCCGGGAAGATTATTTTTAAAATATTGAAGTTAAATGCATCAATCTGGTGCAATCAATCAATCAATCAATGTTTATTTATATAGCCCAATATCACAAATGTTACATTTGTCTCAGTGGTCTTCACAGTGTGTACAGAATATCAGTATGACAATACGACACCCTCTGTCCTTAGACCCTCACATCGTACAAGGAAAACTTCCAAAGAAAACCCAGTTTAAAGGGAAAAATGGGAGAAACCTCAGGGAGAGCAACAGAGGAGGGATCCCTCTCCCAGGACGGACAGACGTGCAATAGATGCCGTGTTGTAAATTGAAAAGATAATACATTTGCAACATAGGTGCACTTTGAGAGCAACATGAAGAGATCTCTGGATAGCCTACATCTCTCAGCCATCCATATGAAAACAGAACTGTACACAGATGTACTTTTTCTTTATGGATATTTTACTAATCACTCCCCTTTTAAACTGTAATTCTTGTGTTACTGTCCTATAGTATTTCATACCTGTTT
>JAMFTG010002901.1:0-19205 GCA_023974075.1 Chaenocephalus aceratus
ACCTGAACATCAGCAGGAGAGGACTCTTTAAAGTAGAGACACTACATACTGATATACACCTGACATCAGCAGGAGAGGACTCTTTAAAGTAGAGACACTACATACTGACATACACCTGAACACCAGCAGGAGAGGACTCTTTAAAGTAGAGACACTACATACTGATATACACCTGAACATCAGCAGGAGAGCACTCTTTAAAGTAGAGGACACTACACACTGATATACACCTGAACATCAGCAGGAGAGGACTCTTTAAAGTAGAGACACCACATACTGATATACACCTGAACATCAGCAGGAGAGGACTCTTTAAAGTAGAAGACACTAACATACTGATATACACCTGAACATCAGCAGGAGAGGACTCTTTAAAGTAGAGACACTACATACTGATATACACCTGAACATCAGCAGGAGAGCACTCTTAAAGTAGAGACACTACATACTGACTATACACCTGAACACCAGCAGGAGAGGACTCTTTAAGTAGAGACACTACACACTGATATACACCTGACAATCAGCAGCAGAGGACTCTTTAAAGTAGAGACACTACATACTGATATACACCGAACATCAGCAGGAGAGGACCTTAAGTAGAGACACTACTACTGATAACACCTGACAACAGCAGCAGAGGACTCTTTAAAGTAGAGACACTACATACTGATATACACCTGAACACCAGCAGAGAGGACTCTTTAAAGTAGAGGACACTACATACTGATATACACCTGAAATCAGCAGAGAGGACTCTTTAAAGTAGAGACGCTACATACTGATATACACCTGAAACATCAGCAGGAGAGGACTCTTTAAAGTAGAGACACCACATACTGATATACACCTGAACTCAGCAGAGAGGACTCTTTAAAGTAGAGACACTACATACTGATATACACCTGAACATCAGCAGGAGAGGACTCTTTAAGTAGAGACACTACATACTGATATACACCTGAACATCAGCAGGAGAGGACTCTTTAAAGTAGAGACACTACATACTGATATACACCTGAACATCAGCAGGAGAGGACTCTTTAAAGTAGAGACACTACATACTGATATACACCTGAACATCAGCAGGAGAGGACTCTTTAAAGTAGAGACACTACATACTGATATACACCTGAACATCAGCAGGAGAGGACTCTTTAAAGTAGAGACACTACATACTGATATACACCTGAACATCAGCAGGAGAGGACTCTTTAAAATAGAGACACTACATACTGATATACATCTGAACATCAGCTGGAGAGGACTCTTTAAAGTAGAGACACTACATACTGATATACACCTGAACATCAGCTGGAGAGGACTCTTTAAAGTAGAGACACTACATACTGATATACACCTGAACATCAGCTGGAGAGGACTCTTTAAAGTAGAGACACTACATACTGATATACACCTGAACACCAGCAGGAGAGGACTCTTTAAAGTAGAGACACTACATACTGATATACACCTGAACATCAGCAGGCGAGGACTCTTTAAAGTAGAGACACTACATACTGATATACACCTGAACACCAGCAGGAGAGGACTCTTTAAAGTAGAGACACTACATACTGATATACACCTGAACATCAGCAGGAGAGGACTCTTTAAAGTAGAGACACTACATACTGATATACACCTGAACATCAGCAGGAGAGGACTCTTTAAAGTAGAGACACTACATACTGATATACACCTGAACACCAGCAGGAGAGGACTCTTTAAAGTAGAGACACTACATACTGATATACACCTGAACATCAGCAGGAGAGGACTCTTTAAAGTAGAGACACTACATACTGATATACACCTGAACACCAGCAGGAGAGGACTCTTTAAAGTAGAGACACTACATACTGATATACACCTGAACATCAGCAGGAGAGGACTCTTTAAAGTAGAGACACTACATACTGATATACACCTGAACACCAGCAGGAGAGGACTCTTTAAAGTAGAGACACTACATACTGATATACACCTGAACATCAGCAGGAGAGGACTCTTTAAAGTAGAGACACTACATACTGATATACACCTGAACATCAGCAGGAGAGGACTCTTTAAAGTAGAGACACTACATACTGATATACACCTGAACATCAGCAGGAGAGGACTCTTTAAAGTAGAGACACTACATACTGATATACATCTGAATATCAGCTGGAGAGGACTCTTTAAAGTAGAGACACTACATACTGATATACACCTGAACACCAGCAGGAGAGGACTCTTTAAAGTAGAGACACTACATACTGATATACACCTGAACACCAGCAGGAGAGGACTCTTTAAAGTAGAGACACTACATACTGATATACACCTGAACATCAGCAGGAGAGGACTCTTTAAAGTAGAGACACTACATACTGATATACACCTGAACATCAGCAGGAGAGGACTCTTTAAAGTAGAGACACTACATACTGATATACATCTGAATATCAGCAGGAGAGGACTCTTTAAAGTAGAGACACAGACACGTGGTGTTCGTTTACCGGGACCTGAAGGCGTAGTTCTCGTAGTCCTGGTAATAGCGTCGGCCCGGGTGGTGGTAATAGGTCAGGTGTGGACCAATCAGGTGACGGTTCAGGAAACGGGTGGAGCTTCTGACCAGAACACACACACACACACACACACACACACACACACACACACACACACACACACACACACACACACACACACACACACACACACACACACACACACACACACACACACACACACCACACACACACACACCACACACACACACACACACACACACACACACACACACACACACACACACACACACACACACACTCTTAGAAGGTGCTCTGCTGTGCTTGGTTCTCAGTCTCAGGTAATGTCCTCACCTGGAGGCTCCGTAGCGAGGCGGTCTGGTGGGGGGGTGGTGATGGTGGGGGGGGGCGTAGGGGTCGTAGGTCATGGCCCCTGCTGAGAGGGGGGGGGGGCGGGGGTGACCTGTGGGCTGGAAGCGGGGGGGCAGGCTGGAGGGGGCGGGGCCTCCGTATGAGAGGGGGGGAATCAGAAGCTCCGCCCCCTTCATCCCGCCGCGGGACTTCCTGAAGTACCGGTGGCGGGGGGGGTGGCGCCGGTCTGGGTCTATAGGGGGAGGACAGGTGAGGAGCAGGAGGACAGGTAAGGAGACAGGTGAGGAGCAGGAGGACAGGTGAAGACAGGAAGTGAATCTTACCCATGTCTCCCTTCCTGGGCGGCGCTGCCATGTTCCAGGCAGGAACCGGATTCACTGGCTTCAGGTCGGTCAGCTGGACCAGGTGTCTGTGGGGGATCAGGTGGTCTCAGGTCAGCTGGTCTCAGGTCAGCTGGTCTCGGGTCAGCTGGTCTCGGGTCAGGTGGTCTCGGGTCAGGTGGTCTCGGGTCAGGTGATCTCGGGTCAGGTGGTCTCGGGTCAGCTGGTCTCGGGTCAGGTGATCTCGGGTCAGCTGGTCTCGGGTCAGCTGGTCTCGGGTCAGCTGGTCTCGGTCAGCTGGTCTCGGGTCAGGTGGTCTCGGGTCAGCTGGTCTCGGGTCAGCTGGTCTCGGGTCAGCTGGTCTCGGGTCAGGTGGTCTCGGGTCAGCTGGTCTCGGGTCAGCTGGTCTCGGGTCAGGTGGTCTCGGGTCAGGTGGTCTCGGGTCAGGTGGTCTCGTCTCAGGTGGTCTCGGGTCAGCTGGTCTCGGGTCAGGTGGTCTCGGGTCAGCTGGTCTCGGGTCAGCTGGTCTCGGGCCAGGTGGTCTCGGGCCAGCTGGTCTCGGGTCAGCTGGTCTCGGGTCAGCTGGTCTCGGGTCAGCTGGTCTCGTCTCAGCTGGTCTCGTCTCAGGTGGTCTCGGGTCAGCTGGTCTCGTCTCAGGTGGTCTCGGGTCAGCTGGTCTCGTCTCAGGTGGTCTCTGGTCGTCTTTCTAAATGTCCGCTCTGTGGACCGTCCCCTTGTGGCAGGTGTGAAAGGGGGCGGGGCTACGTGAGGTGAATAAAGGTGCTTACTTGTCTCCCAGCTCCTCGATGAACACCGTGACCGCCGACGCGTTCGTCCCCACCTCCTGGATGAAGGCGTTGTAGAATTTCCCCTTGGGCTCCAGACGCACCTGAAACCACACGGCGCTGCGTTCAGGCGCTGCTCCGACAGTCGGTCATCTGAGCGCTCACCAGCTGTCGTGGATCGGTTTTACCTGACACTTGTCTCCCAGGAAGTACTGCCTCCCTGCGAACACCATGTACTCCGTCTTCTGCATCTCTGGGGACAAAGGACAAGTGAGACAAGAGACCCCGTCCCTTACGGTCCCCTCCAGGTCTCGATCCAACGCAGAGACCCCGTCCCTTACGGACCCCTCTGGGTCTAACCCAGAGACCCCTTCCCTTACGGTCCCCTCTAGGTCTAACCCAGAGACCCCTTCCCTTACGGTCCCCGCTAGGTCTAACCCAGAGACCCCTTCCCTTACGGTCCCCTCCAGGTCTAACCCAGAGACCCCTTCCCTTACGGTCCCCTCTGGGTCTAACGCAGAGACCCCTTCCCTTACGGTCCCCTCCAGGTCTAACCCAGAGACCCCTTCCCTTACGGTCCCCTCTAGGTCTAACCCAGAGACCCCTTCCCTTACGGTCCCCTCCAGGTCTAACCCAGAGACCCCTTCCCTTACGGTCCCCTCTAGGTCTAACCCAGAGACCCCTTCCCTTACGGTCCCCTCTAGGTCTAACCCAGAGACCCCTTCCCTTACGGTCCCCGCTAGGTCTAACCCAGAGACCCCTTCCCTTACGGTCCCCTCCAGGTCTAACCCAGAGACCCCTTCCCTTACGGTCCCCTCCAGGTCTAACCCAGAGACCCCTTCCCTTACGGTCCCCTCTAGGTCTAACCCAGAGACCCCCTTCCCTTACGGTCCCCTCTAGGTCTAACCCAGAGACCCCTTCCCTTACGGTCCCCTCTAGGTCTAACCCAGAGACCCCGTCCCTTACGGTCCCCTCCAGGTCTAACGCAGAGACCCCTTCCCTTACGGTCCCCTCCAGGTCTAACCCAGAGACCCCTTCCCTTACGGTCCCCTCCAGGTCTAACGCAGAGACCCCTTCCCTTACGGTCCCCTCCAGGTCTAACGCAGAGACCCCTTCCCTTACGGTCCCCTCCAGGTCTAACGCAGAGACCCCGTCCCTTACGGTCCCCTCCAGGTCTAACGCAGAGACCCCTTCCCTTACGGTCCCCTCCAGGTCTAACCCAGAGACCCCTTCCCTTACGGTCCCCTCCAGGTCTAACGCAGAGACCCCTTCCCTTACGGTCCCCTCCAGGTCTAACGCAGAGACCCCTTCCCTTACGGTCCCCTCCAGGTCTAACGCAGAGACCCCTTCCCTTACGGTCCCCTCCAGGTCTAACGCAGAGACCCCTTCCCTTACGGTCCCCTCCAGGTCTAACGCAGAGACCCCTTCCCTTACGGTCCCCTCTAGGTCTAACGCAGAGACCCCTTCCCTTACGGTCCCCTCCAGGTCTAACGCAGAGACCCCTTCCCTTACGGTCCCCTCTAGGTCTAACGCAGAGACCCCTTCCCTTACGGTCCCCTCTAGGTCTAACGCAGAGACCCCTTCCCTTACGGTCCCCTCCAGGTCTAACCCAGAGACCCCTTCCCTTACGGTCCCCTCTAGGTCTAACGCAGAGACCCCTTCCCTTACGGTCCCCTCCAGGTCTAACCCAGAGACCCCTTCCCTTACGGTCCCCTCTAGGTCTAACCCAGAGACCCCTTCCCTTACGGTCCCCTCTAGGTCTAACCCAGAGACCCCTTCCCTTACGGTCCCCTCTAGGTCTAACGCAGAGACCCCTTCCCTTACGGTCCCCTCCAGGTCTCGATCCAACGCAGAGACCCCTTCCCTTACGGTCCCCTCCAGGTCTCGATCCAACGCAGAGACCCCTTCCCTTACGGTCCCCTCCAGGTCTAACCCAGAGACCCCTTCCCTTACGGTCCCCTCCAGGTCTCGATCCAACGCAGAGACCCCTTCCCTTACGGTCCCCTCTAGGTCTAACCCAGAGACCCCTTCCCTTACGGTCCCCTCTAGGTCTAACCCAGAGACCCCTTCCTTACGGTCCCCTCTAGGTCTAACGCAGAGACCCCTTCCCTTACGGTCCCCTCCAGGTCTAACCCAGAGACCCCTTCCCTTACGGTCCCCTCCAGGTCTAACGCAGAGACCCCTTCCCTTACGGTCCCCTCTAGGTCTAACCCAGAGACCCCTTCCCTTACGGTCCCCTCTAGGTCTAACGCAGAGACCCCTTCCCTTACGGTCCCCTCCAGGTCTAACCCAGAGACCCCTTCCCTTACGGTCCCCTCCAGGTCTAACCCAGAGACCCCTTCCCTTACGGTCCCCTCCAGGTCTAACCCAGAGACCCCTTCCCTTACGGTCCCCTCTAGGTCTAACGCAGAGACCCCTTCCCTTACGGTCCCCTCCAGGTCTAACCCAGAGACCCCTTCCCTTACGGTCCCCTCCAGGTCTAACCCAGAGACCCCTTCCCTTACGGTCCCCTCTAGGTCCAACCCAGAGACCCCTTCCCTTACGGTCCCCTCTAGGTCTAACCCAGAGACCCCTTCCCTTACGGTCCCCTCTAGGTCTAACCCAGAGACCCCTTCCCTTACGGTCCCCTCTAGGTCTAACGCAGAGACCCCTTCCCTTACGGTCCCCTCCAGGTCTCGATCCAACGCAGAGACCCCTTCCCTTACGGTCCCCTCCAGGTCTCGATCCAACGCAGAGACCCCTTCCCTTACGGTCCCCTCCAGGTCTAACCCAGAGACCCCTTCCCTTACGGTCCCCTCCAGGTCTCGATCCAACGCAGAGACCCCTTCCCTTACGGTCCCCTCTAGGTCTAACCCAGAGACCCCTTCCCTTACGGTCCCCTCTAGGTCTAACCCAGAGACCCCTTCCCTTACGGTCCCCTCTAGGTCTAACGCAGAGACCCCTTCCCTTACGGTCCCCTCCAGGTCTAACGCAGAGACCCCTTCCCTTACGGTCCCCTCCAGGTCTAACCCAGAGACCCCTTCCCTTACGGTCCCCTCTGGGTCTAACGCAGAGACCCCTTCCCTTACGGTCCCCTCCAGGTCTAACCCAGAGACCCCTTCCCTTACGGTCCCCTCCAGGTCTAACCCAGAGACCCCTTCCCTTACGGTCCCCTCCAGGTCTAACCCAGAGACCCCTTCCCTTACGGTCCCCTCCAGGTCTAACCCAGAGACCCCTTCCCTTACGGTCCCCTCTGGGTCTAACGCAGAGACCCCTTCCCTTACGGTCCCCTCCAGGTCTAACCCAGAGACCCCTTCCCTTACGGTCCCCTCCAGGTCTAACCCAGAGACCCCTTCCCTTACGGTCCCCTCCAGGTCTAACGCAGAGACCCCTTCCCTTACGGTCCCCTCTAGGTCTAACCCAGAGACCCCTTCCCTTACGGTCCCCTCCAGGTCTAACCCAGAGACCCCTTCCCTTACGGTCCCCTCTAGGTCTAACCCAGAGACCCCTTCCCTTACGGTCCCCTCTAGGTCTAACCCAGAGACCCCTTCCCTTACGGTCCCCGCTAGGTCTAACCCAGAGACCCCTTCCCTTACGGTCCCCTCCAGGTCTAACCCAGAGACCCCTTCCCTTACGGTCCCCTCCAGGTCTAACCCAGAGACCCCTTCCCTTACGGTCCCCTCTAGGTCTAACCCAGAGACCCCTTCCCTTACGGTCCCCTCTAGGTCTAACCCAGAGACCCCTTCCCTTACGGTCCCCTCTAGGTCTAACCCAGAGACCCCGTCCCTTACGGTCCCCTCCAGGTCTAACGCAGAGACCCCTTCCCTTACGGTCCCCTCCAGGTCTAACCCAGAGACCCCTTCCCTTACGGTCCCCTCCAGGTCTAACGCAGAGACCCCTTCCCTTACGGTCCCCTCCAGGTCTAACGCAGAGACCCCTTCCCTTACGGTCCCCTCCAGGTCTAACGCAGAGACCCCGTCCCTTACGGTCCCCTCCAGGTCTAACGCAGAGACCCCTTCCCTTACGGTCCCCTCCAGGTCTAACCCAGAGACCCCTTCCCTTACGGTCCCCTCCAGGTCTAACGCAGAGACCCCTTCCCTTACGGTCCCCTCCAGGTCTAACGCAGAGACCCCTTCCCTTACGGTCCCCTCCAGGTCTAACGCAGAGACCCCTTCCCTTACGGTCCCCTCCAGGTCTAACGCAGAGACCCCTTCCCTTACGGTCCCCTCCAGGTCTAACGCAGAGACCCCTTCCCTTACGGTCCCCTCTAGGTCTAACGCAGAGACCCCTTCCCTTACGGTCCCCTCCAGGTCTAACGCAGAGACCCCTTCCCTTACGGTCCCCTCTAGGTCTAACGCAGAGACCCCTTCCCTTACGGTCCCCTCTAGGTCTAACGCAGAGACCCCTTCCCTTACGGTCCCCTCCAGGTCTAACCCAGAGACCCCTTCCCTTACGGTCCCCTCTAGGTCTAACGCAGAGACCCCTTCCCTTACGGTCCCCTCCAGGTCTAACCCAGAGACCCCTTCCCTTACGGTCCCCTCTAGGTCTAACCCAGAGACCCCTTCCCTTACGGTCCCCTCTAGGTCTAACCCAGAGACCCCTTCCCTTACGGTCCCCTCTAGGTCTAACGCAGAGACCCCTTCCCTTACGGTCCCCTCCAGGTCTCGATCCAACGCAGAGACCCCTTCCCTTACGGTCCCCTCCAGGTCTCGATCCAACGCAGAGACCCCTTCCCTTACGGTCCCCTCCAGGTCTAACCCAGAGACCCCTTCCCTTACGGTCCCCTCCAGGTCTCGATCCAACGCAGAGACCCCTTCCCTTACGGTCCCCTCTAGGTCTAACCCAGAGACCCCTTCCCTTACGGTCCCCTCTAGGTCTAACCCAGAGACCCCTTCCCTTACGGTCCCCTCTAGGTCTAACGCAGAGACCCCTTCCCTTACGGTCCCCTCCAGGTCTAACCCAGAGACCCCTTCCCTTACGGTCCCCTCCAGGTCTAACGCAGAGACCCCTTCCCTTACGGTCCCCTCTAGGTCTAACCCAGAGACCCCTTCCCTTACGGTCCCCTCTAGGTCTAACGCAGAGACCCCTTCCCTTACGGTCCCCTCCAGGTCTAACCCAGAGACCCCTTCCCTTACGGTCCCCTCCAGGTCTAACCCAGAGACCCCTTCCCTTACGGTCCCCTCCAGGTCTAACCCAGAGACCCCTTCCCTTACGGTCCCCTCTAGGTCTAACGCAGAGACCCTTCCCTTACGGTCCCCTCCAGGTCTAACCCAGAGACCCCTTCCCTTACGGTCCCCTCTAGGTCCAACCCAGAGACCCCTTCCCTTACGGTCCCCTCTAGGTCTAACCCAGAGACCCCTTCCCTTACGGTCCCCTCTAGGTCTAACCCAGAGACCCCTTCCCTTACGGTCCCCTCTAGGTCTAACGCAGAGACCCCTTCCCTTACGGTCCCCTCCAGGTCTCGATCCAACGCAGAGACCCCTTCCCTTACGGTCCCCTCCAGGTCTCGATCCAACGCAGAGACCCCTTCCCTTACGGTCCCCTCCAGGTCTAACCCAGAGACCCCTTCCCTTACGGTCCCCTCCAGGTCTCGATCCAACGCAGAGACCCCTTCCCTTACGGTCCCCTCTAGGTCTAACCCAGAGACCCCTTCCCTTACGGTCCCCTCTAGGTCTAACGCAGAGACCCCTTCCCTTACGGTCCCCTCCAGGTCTAACGCAGAGACCCCTTCCCTTACGGTCCCCTCCAGGTCTAACCCAGAGACCCCTTCCCTTACGGTCCCCTCTGGGTCTAACGCAGAGACCCCTTCCCTTACGGTCCCCTCCAGGTCTAACCCAGAGACCCCTTCCCTTACGGTCCCCTCCAGGTCTAACCCAGAGACCCCTTCCCTTACGGTCCCCTCCAGGTCTAACCCAGAGACCCCTTCCCTTACGGTCCCCTCTGGGTCTAACGCAGAGACCCCTTCCCTTACGGTCCCTCCAGGTCTAACCCAGAGACCCCTTCCCTTACGGTCCCCTCTAGGTCTAACCCAGAGACCCCTTCCCTTACGGTCCCCTCCAGGTCTAACCCAGAGACCCCTTCCCTTACGGTCCCCTCTAGGTCTAACCCAGAGACCCCTTCCCTTACGGTCCCCTCTAGGTCTAACCCAGAGACCCCTTCCCTTACGGTCCCCTCCAGGTCTAACCCAGAGACCCCTTCCCTTACGGTCCCCTCCGGGTCTAACGCAGAGACCCCTTCCCTTACGGTCCCCTCCAGGTCTAACCCAGAGACCCCTTCCCTTACGGTCCCCTCTAGGTCTAACCCAGAGACCCCTTCCCTTACGGTCCCCTCCAGGTCTAACGCAGAGACCCCTTCCCTTACGGTCCCCTCTGGGTCTAACGCAGAGACCCCTTCCCTTACGGTCCCCTCCAGGTCTAACCCAGAGACCCCTTCCCTTACGGTCCCCTCTGGGTCTAACGCAGAGACCCCTTCCCTTACGGTCCCCTCCAGGTCCAGGTCTCGAGGACGGCTCTGAAAGGCGTTACCTTTGCAGTTGTCCTGCCACACGTCGAACTCCAGGTTCCTGTACACCTCTCCATCCAGAGACTTCATCACCTTATAAGGCAGAGACAGCCTGGAGGGGGGCGGGGCTTCTGCAGGAGGCTGACCAATCACAAGCACTCAGGACCATTGTGATATAATGCAACATAACATCATGATACATAGTGTGTGTGTGTGTGTGTGTGTGTGTGTGTACCTTTGTGTCCTCGGGCACGGCGCGTTTCTCCTCCACAGCTCCACCTGGGTCAGACTCCTCCCTGAGGACAACAAAAAACGCACCTGAGCCCAGCATGAGGTCATGGTACAGGTGAGGTGACCTGCTCTGAACAGGAAGGGGTCAGTACACTGCATTGTGTGTGTGTGTGTGTGTGTGTACCTGCGGTCCTCAGGTGTGTCGTAGCCGAAGTCAGCGTCGCTGCACACCGAAGGGCTGTTTCTATAGCGACGACCTCCGACCCTGAAGGCCTCCATCGCCTGACAGAGCTCCGCCTCCTCGAAGCTGAACACCTGCGTGTATAGCACCTCGTAGAACAGAGCTACACACACACACACACACACACACACACTTTTTCACCAATGATTTTCCATGGCTTCTCCAGGACCAGAGAAACGACAGCGGTTCCACTGAATGGTGTGTTTGAGCAGGAACAGGAGAATAAGGTCTGCATCTGAAGCAAATCGAAGGCTTACGAGCTTCAGGCTGAAGCAACTCAAATCTCTCACCGGCAAAACACCGTCAGCTAAATGCCATTTTACAAGGCCGGGTACCGAGCCCGGTATCAACCGGGCCCCGGGGCTGAGTTATTAAAGACCGTTAAGATCCGACGTTTGCGGTCTTTTTATCGGTACTGGAGACATCTAAAATATATTAGTGCTGTCAAAATTATCGCGTTAACGGCGGTGATTAATTTTTTTAATTAATTGCGTTAAAATATTTAAGGCATTTAACGCATGTGCAGAATGGCCCGCCCCATACGTGCCCCCAGTGGCAGCGCCAGGGTATGGCTGGGGCAGGCTGCACCATACCAAGAGATGGCTCAGCCCCACCATGACACACAGCAGACAGCAGGAGGATTCACAACAGCATACAAACAGAAATACTGCATGTGGGCGCGCTCACATTCTCTGTCTCACTGTGGCATGGATCCATGAATGCATGAGACTAAATTAGCTTCATTATATCTCAGTGATTAAGTGAATAACAAAGTGTCCATTGGGTCACTGTCAGCCTGTCACTCAGTATTTTCAGGGAGGGGGCGGGGCTTGGAGGAACAGGGCGGGGCTTGGAGGAACGGGGCGGGGCTTGGAGGAACGGAGAGGAGACGGTGATCGCGGAAGCTTTTTTCCTCCTGCCTTCACAAACTTTACACACGTATATATCGTCTGCAGATTGCTAGAGGACGTTCGTACTCTGCATCCAAGACTTCACTAAATCCACCAGAAACCTGACATGATTGAAACGCCATTATTTTTGAAAAACATAAATCCCTGTCTGTGTCTCTGAGCCGCAGCGACACGGAGTGATTCGGAGCGGGTCCTGCTGCTGCTGGTTCTGGACTGGTGTTCTGGTGCTGGTTCTGGACTGGTGTTCTGGTGCTGGTTCTGGACTGGTGTTCTGGTGCTGGTTCTGGACTGGTGTTCTGGTGTTGGTGGATAAAGCAGACTGCTCCGTGTTCGGTGCCGCCGTCACGTCTGTTCTGATCTCTGCGTCACCGACCGGTTTGATATTAAAGTGACAGAGAAAACGTTAGAGTAAAGCCGCGGCCGGAAAATCAGGAAGCGACGTTACTACGCTATAACCGATTATCTTCCGTCACTGCATCGAGACCGCATCGCAATGCATCGTAGAAACGATTATTTTCAACACCCCTAATTACTACACAGTATTTATTATCATTATAGTATTACTATTTCGGTGATTAGACCAAATATCAGGCCGCTGTGTCCTTGGGCACCTGACCCTCCTGTGGGTAATGTCCACAGGAGGGACTCTTGCATGCAGAGCGCTTTGAGCGCCCGTAAAAGCGCTCTAATAAAAAATGTAGTGCATTATTATTATTTATAAATTATATTTGATGCAACTTTAGTTACATTTCCATGACTTTTCCAAAACTTTGGGAAAAATATTGTTTTCCAAAACTTTTCCAGGGCCTGGAATTAGCATTTTTAGACACACACACACACCTTAGACTTGCTCCACCAATCAGAGCGCAGTACTCGCACTGCTCCACCAATCAGAGCGCAGTACTCGCACTGCTCCACCAATCAGAGCGCAGTACTCCCACTGCCCCACCCAATCAGAGCGCAGTACTCCCACTGCCCCACCCAATCAGAGCGCAGTACTCGCACTGCCCCACCCAATCAGAGCGCAGTACTCACACTGACAGAGGGCTGCGGAGGCGGGGTAACTCCTCGGGTAAACAATGTCATAGTGACCATTGATGGAGCAGCACAAGCGTCACCTAGGAAACACAGCTGACATCAGTCTCACCAATCAAATGGCAGAGTTCAGGTCATGTGACCGGCTGTTGGTAGTTTAGTGATCACAGGTTCACTTCTTACCTTGTCATCAAATTCTTCTTCTGAGATCACCGTGGCTGCTTTCCCTGGGTAACGATAGATCAGGAAACAGTGCCTACACACACACACACACACACACACACACACACACACTTTAATTCACAAACAGATGGAGGTTGGAGCAGATGAACTGGATAATTCCTCACCTGTAGAGCTGAGACAGAGCTTTGATCTCCACCTGACCCACCGTCTCCTGAAAACACACACCTGCCGTCACACACCTGCTGACACACACCATCAGCTACACACACACACCTGCCGTCACACACCATCAGCTACACACACACACCTGCCGTCACACACCTGCCGTCACACACCATCAGCTACACACACCTGTCACACACACACCTGCCGTCACACACACCTGTCACACACACACCTGTCACACCATCAGCTACACACACACCTATCACACCATCAGCTACACACACAGGGTCAAAGGTCACAGCAGCTCACCTTCGGGTCCTCCAGACGCTGCAGATATTTCTCAAACGAACCTTCAACAAACTGGAGGAGAAAACACATGCGTTAGTTAGCTTAGCACGTTAGCCGCCTGCTAGCCACGTTAGCCGCCTGCTAGCCACGTTAGCTGCCTGCTTAGCACGTTAGCTGCCTGCTAGGCACGTTAGCTGCCTGCTAGGCCCGTTAGCATCCTGTTTCTCTGCCCAGTTACTCACTGGTTCAAAGTTGCATCTGTTGGTTCTCATGTAGTCGGCACATTCCTGACGGATCCTGTGATGGTAGTTCTGAGAGTAATACAGCTACACACACACACACACACACACACACACACACACACACACACACACACGTTAGCATGTAGCTTGAAATCCTCGTGCTCCTGAAACACAACCATCTAGTTAATTGCATATCCATTAAACTTCAGAGAGGGAAATTAACATAATCAGGCAAATTAATGTTTATAAAATCATAAAGTTCACTTTTGTTTCTCCAATTGTATTTTCAATCATGAGTTTCAATGTCAAACCAAAAGGGTAATACCTGCGCTGATCTCTCCTCGGTTCAAAATAAGATACATGAACATAGATTTCAGATCTTTCATTATTTTTTGTTTTACAGAAAAAATTAATCTTTTAAAAAGTGAATTCAAGACAGCTGCTAGCTTAAGCCCGGTTAGCTTGAGCATAGCTAGCGTTCGCCCGGTACGCATTAGCATAGCTAGCTTTCGCCCGCCTGCATTAGCATAGCTAGCTTTCACCCGGTACGGATTAGCATAATAGGGTTTCGCCCGGTACGCATTAGCATAGCGGGCTTTCGCCCGGTAAGCATTAGCATAGCTAGCTTTCACCCGGTACGCATTAGCATAGCGGGCTTTCGCCCGGTACGCATTAGCATAGCTAGCTTTCACCCGGTACGGATTAGCATAGTAGGGTTTCGCCCGGTATGCATTAGCATAGCAGGCTTTCGCCCGGTACGCATTAGCATAGCATGCTTTCGCCCGGTTTGCATTAGCATAGCAGGCTTTCGCCCGCTTTACATTAGCATAGCAGGCTTTCGCCCGGTTTGCATTAGCATAGCTAGCTTTTCGCCCGCTTTGCATTAGCATAGCTAGCTTTCGCCCGCTTTGCATTAGCATAGCTAGCTTTCGCCCGCTTTGCATTAGCATAGCTAGCTTTCGACCGATTAGCTTTAGCAAAGCTAGCTTTATTATAGTTATCTTTAACATGTTTTTTTTAATTAGCCTTAGCATGGTTAGCCTTAGCGTGGTTAGCTTTATCATGTTTTTTTAAATTAGCTTTATCCCGTTTATCCCGGTTTCGCCCGCTCCTCACCTGCTCGGACACGGCTCGGAACAGGCTGGACGCGTCTCGCGCCACCATCTTCCGGTACAGACCCAGGCTGCACAGGTACTCGTCCATGTTGACGAAGTACTTCTTTCAGACCTTTCTGCATCCCGGGACTCGACGGGACTCAGATAAACCCCGGTACTACTCTCCGGTCCTCTCCGGTACTGTAACGGTTTCCTCTCTCCGGTCCTGTCAGTTTTCCTCTCTCTGGTCCTCTCCGGTCCTCTCTCTGGTACTGTCCGGTCCTCTCTCCGGTCCTCTCCGGTTCCCTCTCTGGTCCTCTCTCTGGTACTGTCCGGTTCCCTCTCTCCGGTCCTCTCTCTGGTCCTCCTCGGTGCTCTCCTCTGGTACTGTCCGGTTCCCTCTCTCCGGTCCTCTCTCTGGTACTGTCCGGTTCCCTCTCTCTGGTCCTCTCCGGTACTAGAGGTTCTCTCTTCGGTAATCCACGGTCCTCTCTCGGAGCAGAGAGCGCCCAGGTGAATCTCATCAGCCTGATCAGCGCGTGCCCCCTGAGGCGTTCAGGGACTCGGTGAGAAACACGCTGTTTGAGAACTGAATGTGTTCATGTGTCAGTCTGCAGGTGTCCCCTTCAGTCTCCAGGTGTCCCTTCAGTCTACAGGTGTCCCCTTCAGTCTCCAGGTGTCCCTTCAGTCTGCAGGTGTCCCTTCAGTCTGCAGGTGTCCCTTCAGTCTCCAGGTGTCCCTTCAGTCTGCAGGTGTCCCTTCAGTCTCCAGGTGTCCCTTCAGTCTCCAGGTGTCCCTTCAGTCTACAGGTGTCCCTTCAGTCTACAGGTGTCCCTTCAGTCTACATGTGTTAACGTGTCCCTTCAGTCTACAGGTGTCCCTTCAGTCTCCAGGTGTCCCTTCAGTCTACAGGTGTTAACGTGTCCCTTCAGTCTACAGGTGTCCCTTCAGTCTACACGTGTCCCTTCAGTCTACAGGTGTCCCTTCAGTCTACAGGTGTCCCTTCAGTCTACATGTGTCCCTTCAGTCTACAGGTGTCCCTTCAGTCTACAGGTGTCCCTTCAGTCTACACCGTGTCCCTTCAGTCTACATGTGTCCCTTCAGTCTACAGGTGTTAACGTGTCCCTTCAGTCTACAGGTGTCCCTTCAGTCTACACGTGTCCCTTCAGTCTCCAGGTGTCCCTTCAGTCTGCAGGTGTCCCTTCAGTCTGCAGGTGTCCCTTCAGTCTACAGGTGTCCCTTCAGTCTCCAGGTGTCCCTTCAGTCTGCAGGTGTCCCTTCAGTCTGCAGGTGTCCCTTCAGTCTCCAGGTGTCCCTTCAGTCTCCAGGTGTCCCTTCAGTCTACAGGTGTCCCTTCAGTCTCCAGGTGTCCCTTCAGTCTCCAGGTGTCCCTTCAGTCTGCAGGTGTCCCTTCAGTCTGCAGGTGTCCCTTCAGTCTACAGGTGTCCCTTCAGTCTCCAGGTGTCCCTTCAGTCTGCAGGTGTCCCTTCAGTCTGCAGGTGTCCCTTCAGTCTCCAGGTGTCCCTTCAGTCTACAGGTGTCCCTTCAGTCTACAGGTGTCCCTTCAGTCTACAGGTGTCCCTTCAGTCTACATGTGTTAACGTGTCCCTTCAGTCTACAGGTGTCCCTTCAGTCTCCAGGTGTCCCTTCAGTCTACAGGTGTTAACGTGTCCCTTCAGTCTACAGGTGTCCCTTCAGTCTACACGTGTCCCTTCAGTCCTACAGGTGTCCCTTCAGTCTACAGGTGTCCCTTCAGTCTACATGTGTCCCTTCAGTCTACAGGTGTCCCTTCAGTCTACAGGTGTCCCTTCAGTCTACACGTGTCCCTTCAGTCTACATGTGTCCCTTCAGTCTACAGGTGTTAACGTGTCCCTTCAGTCTACAGGTGTCCCTTCAGTCTACAGGTGTCCCTTCAGTCTACACGTGTCCCTTCAGTCTCCAGGTGTTAACGTGTCCCTTCAGTCTACAGGTGTCCCTTCAGTCTACAGGTGTTAACGTGTCCCTTCGGTCTACAGGTGTCCCTTCGGTCTACATGTGTCCCTTCAGTCTACAGGTGTCCCTTCGGTCTACAGGTGTCCCTTCGGTCTACAGGTGTCCCTTCAGTCTACATGTGTCCATTCAGTCCTACATGTGTCCCTTCAGTCTACAGGTGTCCCTTCGGTCTACACGTGTCCTTCAGTCTACAGGTGTCCCTTCAGTCTCAGGTGTTAACGTTCCCTTCAGTCTACATGTGTCCCTTCAGTCTACAGGTGTCCCTTCAGTCTACAGGTGTTAATGTGTCCCTTCAGTCTACAGGTGTCCCTTCAGTCCTACATGTGTCCCTTCAGTCTACAGGTGGTCCCCTTCAGTCTACAGGTGTCCCTTCAGTCTACATGGTGTCCCTTCAGGCTCTACAGGTGTCTCCTTCAGTCTACAAGGTGTCCCTTCAGTCTACAGGTGTCCCTTCAGTCTACAGGTGTCCTTCAGTCCTTACAAGTTGTCCCTTCAGTCTACAGGTGTTGACGTGTCCCTTCGGTCTACAGTTCCCTTCTTCTACAGGTGTCCCCTTCAGTCTATAACAGTTGTCCCTTCAGTCTACAGGTGTCCCTTAGTCTACTACAGGTGTTCCCTTCAGTCCTACAGGTGTTAAGGTGTCCCGTTCAGTCTACAGGTGTCCCTTCAGTCTACAGGTGTCCCTTCAGTCTACAGGTGTCCCTTCAGTCTACAGGTGTTAATGTGTCCCTTCAGTTCTACAGGTGTCCCTTCAGTCTACATGTGTCCCTTCAGTCTACAGGTGTCCCTTCAGTCTACAGGTGTCCCTTCAGTCTACAGGTGTCCCTTCGGTCTACAGGTGTCCCTTCGGTCTACATGTGGTCCATTCAGTCTACATGTGTCCCTTCGGTCTACAGGTGTCCCCTTCAGTCTACAGGTGTTAACGTGTCCCTTCAGTCTACAGGTGTCCCTTCAGTCTACAGGTGTTAAACGTGTCCCTTCAGTCTACAGGTGTCCCTTCAGTCTACAGGTGTCCCTTCAGTACTACAGGTGTCCCTTCAGTCTACAGGTGTTAACGTGTCCCTTCAGTCTACAAGGTGTCCCTTCGGTCTACAGGTGTCCCTTCAGTCTACAGGTGTTAACGTGTCCCCTTCGGTCTACAGGTGTCCCTTCAGTCTACAGGTGTCCCTCGTCTACAGGTGTCCCTTCAGTCTACAGGTGTCTAACGTGTCCCCTTCAGTCTTACAGGTGTCCCCTTCGGTCTACAGGTGTCCCGTCGGTCTACAGGTGTTAACGTGTCCCTTCGGTCTACAGTGTCCCTTCGGTCTACAGGTGTCCCTTCGGTCTACAGGTGTCCCTTCAGTCTACAGGTGTCCCTTCAGTCTACAGGTGGTCCCTTCAGTCTACAGGTGTTAATGTGGTCCCTTCAGTCTACAGGTGTCCCTTCAGTCTACATGTGTCCCTTCAGTCTACAGGTGTCCCTTCGGTCTACAGGTGTTAATGTGTCCCTTCAGTCTACAGGTGTCCCTTCAGTCTACATGTGTCCCTTCAGTCTACAGGTGTCCCTTCAGTCTACAGGTGTCCCTTCAGTCTACATGTGTCCCCTTCAGTCTACAGGTGTCCCTGTCGGTCTACAGGTGTTAATGTGTCCCTTCAGTCTATACAGGTGTCCCTTCAGTCTACAGGTGTCCCTTCAGTCTACAGGTGTCCCTTCAGTCTACATGTGTCCCTTCAGTCTACAGGTGTCCCTTCGGTCTACAGGTGTCCCTTCGGTCTACATGTGTCCATTCAGTCTACATGTGGTCCCCTTCGGTCTACAGGTGGTCCCTTCAGTCTACAGGTGTTAACGTGTCCCTTCAGTCTACAGGTGTCCCTTCAGTCTACAGGTGTCCCTTCAGTCTACAGGTGTTAACGTGTCCCTTCAGTCTACAGGTGTCCCTTCGGTCTACAGGTGTCCCTTCAGTCTACAGGTGTTAACGTGTCCCTTCGGTCTACAGGTGTCCCTTCAGTCTACAGGTGGTCCCTTCAGTCTACAGGTGTCCCTTCGGTCTACAGGTGTTAACGTGTCCCTTCGGTCTAACAGGTGTCCCTTCGGTCTACAGGTGTTAACGTGTCCCTTCGTCTACAGGTGTCCTTCGTCTACAGGTGTCCCTTCGGTCTACAGGTGTTAACGGTCCCTTCAGTCCTACAGGTGTCCTTCAGTCTACAGGTGTCCCTTCAGTCTACAGGTGTCCCTTCAGTCTACAGGTGTCCCTTCGGTCTACAGGTGTCCCTCGGCTAACAGGTGTTACGGTCCCTTCATCTACAGGTGTCCCCTTCAGTCTACAGGTGTTTAACGTGTCCCTTCAGTCCTACAGGTGTCCCTTCAGTCTAC
>JAMFTG010002902.1:0-2500 GCA_023974075.1 Chaenocephalus aceratus
GAACACCGACAGGCTGATCAGGAGCCCGACGCGACGCGGAGGGATCTAGATCGGCATGAAGGTGTTATTATCCCGTTTATCACACGGCCACATTCTCAACAAAGTAACGACATGACTCCCAATATTAATTGAAATGTTTTTATGGATTTAGAAAATGATTTTATTGATTTAAAAAATAGTTGTATGTATTTAAATTGACATGCATCCGCTAAGAAAAGTAGTCCGTTGTTACCGTTCGCGCTAACGTAGCAACGGCAGGAACTGCTTCGATAGCGTTTTTGAGGAGCTTTTTAATTACAGATTTGAAAACATCGCCGCTTGCTTTAAAAGTAGCACAATTCATGATGTCAGACCTTGGGAAGTATCTCGATATCCCTGCCCTAATGCCAAAGGAACTATGTCTGGACCGCTGCGTAAAAAGGAGGGTTTCTGCCCGTTACTTCTCCGCTGTTTTCTTGTCTTGTCAGTTAGAAAAGCAAACGGCCAAACTGTATACAGTTAAATCGAACGGACTTGTTTGTGCAGATGTGAGCATCCTTAACAACGGTCAATAAGTGCTTGACAGCGGTCTGTCTGTTCTGGATTAATAACGTGTCACGTGTTCTGAATTGACCAATCAGAGTCGAGTATTCAACTAAACCATGTAATAAATACTGATATCCACCTGAAAATGACCATTATAGGGCTCCAACTCGTCGTGTGGTGCCGTTTATTGATATTTCAACATGTATATTTTATTGAAACATGTTACAAATATAACCAGTTGCTGTTTTAAACCCCACAGACAGAGAGTGAGTGTTATCTTTGACTTAGATGTGCGTACCACAATCAACTCTTTGCAGAATATTGATGCATTAAGGCGCAAAAGAGAGACTATGCAGTGCCATGCAAAAAAATGTTTTAATTTCGGACCGACCTGAACACAGTCAAGTGCACTCGTGCCAAATGAGGATAATCCAGCGTCTGATACGCCACTCCAGTCTGAAAACACAAATTAAAAGTCACGCTGTATTCCGTTTGATTTGTAACCCCAGCAGAGGTCAGCGTCTCTTTTCTCTGAGGGGCCAGCACACGTTGAATGCGGGGCTTTTGTTCCATTTGGCAAGTGTATAATGGACTTTGAGAGGGGTACGGCGGTGCTGTATGGAGATAGGGACTGAGTGGAGGGGAATGTAATTACTATACCTGTCTGTGCAACAATGGCTAACCACCTGTGTCACCCCTCACTCCACTTGAAGAAGCCAGACAGCAAAGTACTGTTGCATTGTGGGAGCACAAAAGCCGCCCTTGCTCCGACTCCCAAATCAGTGTCTCGCACTCACTCAGACACGAGAAAAAAGATAGTCCTATTTCAGAGGGAGATGTGTGAACTAAAAGTGAACGTGCTAAAAACACGACACACGGTAAAAACATAGGATCAAATAGAATAAAATAAAAGCACGTGCTTGACTTGTTATTTATCTACTTTCTTTTATTGAAAAAAAGCTAATTTTTAAGATGATTCGAGGAGATGTTTTAGCGGGCGTGCGAACATGACTTGGGTTATCAAAAAGGGAATTAAATTAAATATATTTTGCATCCAAGTACACACATTTTGTATCTTGCATCTCTACAAGAATGTTAAATAGCGCGCTGTGTTTTACTTATTTCTCTACTTTCATGCATAATTGTATTTTTTGCATAATTTGTAATATTATGCGGAGCTAAAAGGGGCAGGCAACATAAGTGTCTTCTGCATAAATTAAACAATTCCACACATTTTCTCTTGACATATTAGGTATCTTTAAAAGTGTTGGATGTCTACAAGAATATAAAATACATATTTGTGTTTTTATGAAATAATTGGCGAGTTTTTAAAGAGGTGGTTTTTGGCACATTTGATATGTCGATAAAGTTTCCTCTCGTGTTTAGGGTGCGAGCAGGAGTAAAGGCCACAGCTGGATATCGCAGGAAGACACACAGTAATGATGTAGCATACGTGTGTGCATAATTTATTACCCTCCCCCTTGTGTTACATGTTGCATGAGCAGCACTTTTGAATCACTTCTGAGTCCTCGGGGTTATCGTGCACGAGAGCCAATTAGAGAGGACACACGCCGTCACTGCATGATGATGTCACACATGTTGAGATCATGCAACATGATATATGATGTGGGGGGGGGGGGGGGTGATGATCCTGATTGGAAGACGATGTCAAATGTGGGTTTTTCTGTAGGATATTGTTTGAACTAGTGTCTCGTACCGTGTGTGAGAGGAAGGTTCCACTTATATCTCTGTGGAAGTAGATACTTTGAAGTCTCGACATTTAGTAAGCAAGCCAGAGCCAGATAGGTCCTGGGTGACGTTGATGTGTAATATCATTAATTAAATGTCAAATGAAAGCAGAAGATCGTCGACATGTGCTTTTTGTTAATGGGGTTTTATCTGTAGGATACAGTTTGAACTAGTGTGTGGTGTTAACCCTGTATGGCAGGAAGGTTCCACTTAGTATATATCGGTG
>JAMFTG010002902.1:10000-20572 GCA_023974075.1 Chaenocephalus aceratus
TTACCTAAAGCCAGTTGAGTAGCACTTGAAATGCTTGGCTCTATGAAACCTGATGTACTTTATGATTCTGTTTTCTTCAAGGTTGTGTCTTCCTGGTCGAATGCACTTATTGTGAGTTGCTTTGGATAAAAGCGTCAGCTAAATGCAACGTAATGTAATGTATATATTATATTATCGGTCTTGAGAAGCAGGAAGGTATCGGTATTAAAAAAACAATATCGTGCACCCCTAATATAAACTCATGCTGTACATTGTGTTGATAAATTCTTCCGTCATGCTTATTTGGATTCAGAAGGTCGATATCGAAGTCACCACAAATGAAAACTGCTTTATCATCATCATCATCATCTTTATTTAAAGAGACTCTTGGTCCATTATTACAAAACATACAACACTCAAATACAAACTAAAATGAATCACTTTTGAGAATATTTCCTCCATCCAGTCCTTGAGAATCTCAATACGAGAGCCGGGTGCTCTCCACACACAACTGATGGTTACATTTTTCGTTTTTTCTTTGCAGATTTCAATCGTGATACATTCCAATACATTATCAATCACTGTTGACATCATTCATCATCTCCTTTATTAGCGTGCGTGCCCGTCTAATCGCCGCTTGCTCTCCACATTGACTGCCGTAATGATTCCATTAGCTTCCATCTTAATTAGTGCTGTTCCACTATAGTGCTTCAAATCTTTATTCTTCCCCTTAAACTTATTTCAGCCAATACTTTGGCTCTCCATAACTTCAGCTTACTTTCAGCTACAGAAACCATTCAAATATTAACCAATCAGCCTGTTCAGGAATCGATGGGAAACCTTCAACTTTTTCAAAATATTGTATACTTTTTGAAATATTCAGCTTTTTAAACACTTTTTTTTTACATTGAAGTCAATGGGAAGCCTTCAAATCCACTTTTCCTACACTTTGCGCCAAATGCATCTCCTTCCACATAATTTCAGCCAGACACTTCATTCCAACTTTCAAATGATCACAATACCTTCAGCTATAAAACTTGTATAAAAGATTTTTGATATCTTTTCAACTTTTGAGATATTGAATTTAGTTTGGAGCTTGGTAGAGAGGCCTTTTCCAGATTTTAACATTACAGTGGATGGAGCAACTTGTTAACTCTAGAGTGCTTTGATCTCAAAACAGAGTGCAGCGGTGCCTGAAATTCTCCCCCAAAATGTTTTAAACTTGCTATAATTCCCAAACCCTACACTCCTCAGAAATATTTTTTTCATGAAAAACGTAGGAAAACCTCTCCTCGGTTGGAAAATTAAAAAAAATTAAGAAAAAATATTAGACAAAATGCCTCTTGAGGGCATGAAGAGACAAAAAGTCCAGCTAGCTCCCAATTGATTCCCTTGTTAAATTGTTCCGGAACTTTCTTCCCAGCAGGGAGAAGTACACTTTAGACAAACTGCTCCCATCTCCACATTGTACACACAAAACCAAAAACAAATACATATATCAGTTCTTTGGGGTTCCCTGATTCTCACGGTCTGCTCATTTTTTGATAAGAGCCATAGTTTTTTAACAGGTGGCAAAATTGTCAGATATAATCCTCAATGCATTCTGATGGGACTCAGTGCTGCAGCTGGTTGTCATGGTGTTCAGAGGCGGCGCTAGGGGGTGGCTACTTGGGCTCAAGCCCCGGATGTTTTCTGAAAAGCCCCGGATGTTTCACTTAAAAAAAAAAAAATTAATTTGTCTCGGGAGTAATGTGCAGTACCGGAGTCCACCAGAGAGGCAGCCGCTGCGGGACATTAGCCTGCGTATTGCGTAGCCTTCCCTGCGCTGAAGAAGAAGTGATCCTTCCTAGTGCCTGACGAGTTTTAAGCTAATAGCCTATAAAGTTATGGATATTAGAAAGTTATTTTCATCGAAGCAGGCGCCACAAGCTGCAGCAGCAGCAGCAGCAGCAGCAGCAGCAGCAGCAGCAGACAACAATGTCATCACCAGCAGTGAAGAATTGGATGATGTTTCAGGTGTGTGAATCTAATGGTGATATCTGCACTCTGGCTGACTGAGTAAGAAGTGAAAAAGAGTGATGTACTGTAACGTTAATCGTATAGCTAGTAAACATGGAGTAACCAAGGCAAGGCAAGTTTATTTATATAGCACCTTTCAACACAAGGCAATTCAAGGTGCTTTACAAAAATGAAAGACATTTAGACAAAGGCATTTAAAAACAGTAAACGATAATAAAAGAAACATTAAAATACATGAATACAAAGTTACAGTGCAGTTTAAGATATGAATAGTTCACACAGAAGTTCCACTTTACTGATGAACATAACAGCTCAGTTTAAATTAAAAGCAGCGACAAAAAGATAAACCACACTAAGTCAATACCCTTATATGTTAGTATGTATACAGAACATGACTAAAAATTATCCTAAGATGTAACGTTAACCCTTCATACCTCAGTCTACTTTTAAGACACTAAAATAACGTATTCCAATTTTTATTTTGTTTTCGCGCGTGGAATTACACATAACAACGGAACCATAGCAACGGAACTGACAGGCAACTGACAGGCAACACTCTGAATCCGATTGGCTGTGACTGCATCCACTCAGAGTGCCCGATTCAGAAACGTGACTCTTACACTCTTTACGTCACAAACAAAGATGGAGGATGAGAATAGATCTATAAAACGATAAGCAATGCACAGTGGATCGGAAGAGGACGGTGTGTCGGCGTTGTTCGATAGCGGTGCGGTATGCTAATGGCAACACACGCCAAACATGCTAAATCACATCAGAAGGCATCACCCAGATTTGCCAATCACCGGAGCCCGGCAAAAGACAACAGCAGTTCAACAGCTGATCCCCGCTGTTTTTAAGAAGCCAATAGACATGAGAGCCGAGAGACCAAAATAAATAACGGAAGCTTTTGGCATATTTTTTCAACGACTTTGCGCTCTGGAAACACTTTCTTATTATTTATGATGTCATATTTCAAGACATTCTTTTTAGTTTTACAGCTTGATGAAACCTTTTGTTTGACATCAGCCATTATAGATAATATGGCCATCTGAGTGTGTGTGGTGCTGTTTGTGGTTTGTTTTTAACTGTTTAATACAGTTAATTATTCAAAATGTCAGAGTTCCTTATTTTTAAACTGAAACTTGCACTACTGTTCAAAAGTAAATAACAACAAACCTTGAATTATGCATTTGGGACTTTTATTTGCTTTTTCTTGTTGTACAGAAAACACAACCCTCTCTCTTTTCCTCCATACCCAATCTCTAAAAACGGGGCTGCAACGGATCTGATACAGACTGATCTTGAATTATTTTCTACGTCACAGAAGTGGTGCTCCGCTTATTGGTAAATTCTCCACCTATCAGGGGAATGTGGGGTTGGGCCACGGCCGGCCATTGCGCTGGAGACGCTGTAGTAAATATGCCAGGCCTGTAAGTGGCGCTGTAGTCTGCCACAAAAGTAGCGAAGAAGACTTCCCGCGCATGTTTGCCCTTTATACTCCGCTCTGGCTCTTTTTCTCCCTCCCCGAGGGAAGCGTTTGCTCCCGCTGCTGTAATTCAATGCAATCCCTCCCTCGCTGTAATTCTCTCCGGTAGTCCACCAGTAGATGACAGACACCCTCCTCTCCGGCTCTTCCCAGGAACGAGGGGGACCGTGCGGCAGAGTTTCAGTTAGATTTTTTTTCGCCGGTCAACATGTCCGTTAAAGTTTAAATCTTCCGGACAAAATTAGAAAAGTGCCGGTCAAAGGTCTTCTTTGTTATTTATTGAGCTTTAAAACAAATGAATAACGACTCTATATAATAATAATATAAGAATAAAACACGGAGGACGGAGATCTCTTTTTCTCCCCCTCTTCTCCCCGCTGCAGCCCAGCAGCTGATCTCAAAGCACGCTCCCCTCTCCTGCAGAGGGGCGTGGTGCAGCTCACAGAATCAGCCCCCTGCAAAAACAGCGCTGGAAAGAGCAAATAGAGCGAAATGAGGCATGGCTAAAATGCAGGATCTGTTTGGTATTTTGAAAGAAAAACTATTTATATACTTTATATAGGTATGGCCCTACAATATATTGTTCAAATATAGCATGATATGTCCCCTTTAAGGTATTATTAAGGTAGGGTTAAAGTGCACCAGATTGATGCTTTTAACTTCAATATTTAAAAAAAAAAAAAAATCTTCCCGGGGGAGCATGCCCCCGGACCCCCCTAGAGGAGGTGACGACCCCCCTAAAGGATGTTTGGTCCACCCCCCACTTGTAAAAAAAATAGCACTTTAACGGCAGGAGCGCTTTCTTGATGAATCGAAGCGACACCTCCGATATTCAGAGAACGGACTCCACGGACCTGAATACCTAATTGTTTTTCTTTTATTGTCGTCTGAATACATTTATTTTGTCTTAGGATCTTGATTGCTAATTTCAGCCGTGACGAGTGGCGCCTGGCGCACGAGTCTTCCCGACGCCGGCGACCGTTTCTCTCGGCGCGATGAAGTTAATGAGTTCGGTCTCTGAGCAGAAAGATGACCTTCTGAAACGACTCTGTTCAAACAAAATAACAGCAAGTCTCGTCCCAGAGGTCCTGGTAATAGGATTGATATTCAACCGTGTGGGTTTTACACACACACACACACACACACACACACACGTACACAAAGCAACTCAAACACACACGCACACACACACTCTCTCTCTCACAGACTCTCTCTCACAGTATCTCTCACACACACACACACACACACACACACACACACAACACACACACACACACACACACACACACACACACACACACACACACACACACACACACACACACACACACACACACACACACACACACACACACACACACACACACACACACACACACACACACACACACACACACACACACACACACACACACACACACACACACACACACACACACACACACCGATTGAATAGAAATATTGCAGAAGAGTTTCTATTGTCAGCGTGTCTGTGTCTGCTCTGAGGAAACAGAACGTCTGCATGAAAGGATGCACGAGAGCAAAAGGTCCGCTCTGCACAGCGCGGTGTTTGCATCTGCATTACAATCTCATCCACGGTGCCGTTGGGTTTACTACTGGAGGTTTAAATACGTGTTTCCTTTACAGCACAATGTGCCGCTGGAGAAAAGCAAGGTCACGGTTAGTTTATGACTTTCTCCACTTAAACAAAGATAAACTGAGGTCATGGTTTTTGGAGCCAAGGCAGAACGTATAAAAGTGAGCGCTGAGCTTCAGTCTGCAATGTTCAAACAGATACAGCCAGACGTCTAGGTGTAGTCATGGGCTCTGACCTGAGCTTCAACAGTCCCATTAAAGCAGTTACTAAATCAGCCTACTATCACCTAAAGAACATATCTAGGATTAAAAGACTAATGTCACAGCAGGATCTGGAGACACGTGTCCATGCTTTTATCTTCAGTAGACTGGACTACTGCAAAGGTGTCTTCACCGGTCTCACTAAAACATCTATTAGGAAGCTGCAGCTGCTTCAGAACGCCGCTGCTCGAGTCCTCACTGACACTAAGAAAGTGGATCACATCATTCCTGCTCTGAAGTCTTTACACTGGCTTCCTGTGTGTCAAAGAATAGATTTCTAAATACTGCTGCTGGTTTATAAAGCACTGAATGGTTTAGGCCCAGAATACATTACTGACCTCCTGCTAAATGATGAAGCATCCAGATCTCTCAGGTCTTCAGGGACTGGTCAGCTTTCTGTCCCCAGAGTCAGAACTAAACATGGAGAAGCAGCGTTCAGTTATTATGCTCCAAGTATCTGGAACAGACTCCCAGAAACCTGCAGGTCCGCTGCAACTCTGACTACTTTCAAATCCAGGCTGAAGACTTTTCTTTTTGTCGCTGCTTTTAATCGAACTATTCACATCTTAGACTGCACTGTAACTTTTATCCATGTACTTTTTCTTTTAATGACTGATTTTAAATGCCATTTTCTTAATGTCTTTCGTTTTTTGTAAAGCACTTTGAATTGCCTTGTGTTGAAAGGCGCTATATAAATAAACTTGCCTCGCCTAGCCTAGCCTAGCCTAGCCTCGCCTAGCCTAGCCTCGCCTAGCCTAGCCTAGCCTCGCCTAGCCTAGCCTAGCCTCGCCTAGCCTAGCCTAGCCTCGCCTAGCCTATAGCAGTGTGTGGTACTGTGGAAGAACGACAGTCTATAAGATGAATTAATTAATGAAAGTGGTAAATGACATTACGAGTATCTTAGATAATAAGCAGAGTTGTGCAGCTCTGTTTATTGACCTTTCCAAAGCGTTGGACACCGTTGATCATCTCATCTTGAAGCAGAGGCTACTCAGTGTAGGCATATCCAGCCATGCAGTGGGGTGGTTTGTGAACTACCTCTCTGAAAGGTCCCATGTGTTCACTTTGATGGGCTGTCTTCTGAGTGGTTAAACATTGCTAATGGTGTTCCTCAAGGTTCTGTTTTAGGCCCACTTTTATTCTCTACATCAACAGCTTAGGGCAAAATGTGGATGGAGCAACTTTACATGTGTATGCGGATGATACCGTGATGTACTGTGCAGGTCCCTCCATTCAGGAGGCTGGTGTTAAATTACAGGCTGTTTTTAACACTATTCAGACTCAGCTCTCTGAACTAAAGCTTCTTTTAAATGTTGATCAAACCAAGGTAATGCTCTTTTCAAAAGCTAAAAAGACACCAGAGCCTGTTTTAGATATTGTTACTACACAAGGACAAGTACTTGAAGTTGTTGCCTGTTATAAATACCTTGGTATCTGGCTTGATGATTGTCTCTCTTTTAAACTTCATGTCAATAACCTGCTTAAAAAGCTGAGGGTGAGGCTAGGGTTCTTTTTCAGGAACAAGTCCTGCTTCTCGCTTGAGGCCAGGAAAAGGCTCTGTGACCTTTGACCTGTGCTGGACTCTGGGGATCTGTTCTATATGAATGCACCTGCCCATTGCCTGGACAAATTGGATGCTGCGTATCACAGTGCTCTGAGATTTGTCACTAATTGTAAAGCACTTACTCATCACTGTACCCTGTATGCAAGGGCTGGTTTACCTTCGCTCTCTGTACGGAGGCTCAGTCCTTGGTACACGTGTATCTATAAAGCTTTGTTGGGTAAACTCCCGTATTATATCTGCTCTCTGATCACACAGAGAGTTGCAAGCAGCTATTGTCTGAGGTCACATGATGTAGTCTTGTTAGATGTGCCGAGAGCAAGGACTGTCTGAGGTGAGACAGCTTTTATGCGCAGCTCCACTTGCTTGGAACAATCTTCAGCAAGAATTGAAACTGAGCGATCTCATTCCTCTGCATGTCTTTAAAGCTAGGCTAAGTGAAATGCTCGTTGATACTATGGGCACTTGTAAATGTCTATGTAACTATGTATCCTGTAAATATAATGTATGATTTGTTTCATGTTTCATGTGGAACCTATATGCTGCAGGTCTCTGTGAAAAAGAGATCTATGACCTCAATGGGACCAATCTGGATAAATAAAGGTTTGAAATGAAAAGATACAAATCTGCTCTAAAGCAAACGTTAGTAAGCGTTACTGAACTACACCACTAACACTAATGTAACTTGTTAAGCAAGATGCATTTCATATTTATTATTATTAGGGCTGCATTATGTATTGTGTCAGCGCAATGTCCACCTTTAAGGAAAGTATATCAACAAAAATCAGTCAAACAAATGTCATTTTCATAATCTTTTGGGTAAGTTATCGTAGAAGATATAGCTTTTATGATATTCAACAACCCATATTCTCCTTATAACATGCAGCCCTAAATATTTAATGGATACAACCCCATTAAAGAGACACTTGTGCTAATGTTAGCAAACAACAAAATATGAATATTAAAACATAACTTGTCCGTGTTATAATGGAGAACAGGATAATGATGTGTTAACATGTTTCCTCGTAACCAGGGTAACTAGCTGGACATGTCAAAGGGTCGATGGCGTTTCTTTACGTCCATGTTTTCTAAATCACATGTGAGGAGCTTTAGTTCCACAGAACCTGCTCTCTGAGTTTTACACTGGAAAAAATGCTGCTCCAAAAACAAGTTAAACAAATTATGAAAGAAAATAAGTACAAAAATCTGCCAATAGAACAAGTGGAAATGTGCTTGGTGACAGCTCTTGAAATAAGAAGGGGTATTTAGATAAATCAGATCTTGAGCTGGGAGAACTATCTAATCAGGAAATGTTGTGTTACAATGTACGCAAAAGTTTCCTTGACGTCAGTTGGTGAGTTTCTAATAAATGTGTAAAGAAATATGTGTTTCATCTGAGATACAACTCAAAATAAGATGTTTGACTGAACGAGATGCTTTGTCTGAAAACAAGAGCCGATATCTCCCTGCAGAGTCACTTCTGAAGCTATTGTGTCTTACATCAGGTGGAGAGGCATATTCTTTCCTACATGCTCCCACACCACGCCGCTCCTCCGCTCCCTCCACTGGCTTCCGGTAACTGCTAGAATCCACTTCAAGACACTTGCGTACCATGCTGCGAATGGATCTGGCCCTTCCTACATCCAGGACAGGTTAAACCGTGCACCCCAGCACGTGCACTCCGCTCTGCATCAGCCAAACGGCTCGCTGCTCCCTCGCTGCGAGGGGGACCCAAGTTCCCATCAGCAGAAAACACGTGGGTTTGCTGTCCTGGCTCCAAGATGGTGGAATGAGCTCCCATTGACATCAGGACAGCAGAAAGCTCACACACCTTCCAGACTGAAAACTCATCTCTTTCGACTCCACTTCGAGGATAGAACTACTAACAAAGCACTTATATACTAACAAAGGACTGGCTCCTCTAAAGCCAGTTGAGTAGCACTTGAAATACTTGGCTCTATGAAACCTGATGTACTTTATGATTCTGTTTTCTTCAAGGTTGTGTCTTCCTGGTCGAATGTACTTATTGTAATGTAGATGTTAGACACATATACTGGGCAAGATTTCGTTTTTCTAGTGTATAAAAACAGAAGTCTAACCGGTCTTGTAAATGGCATGAAACACTGAGGAAGTGTATCTGCAGGGTGTTTCTATGAGTTGAGCTTTCTACCCACGCAGCTCCAGGTTCCTACCCTTCCTGAGGACAACAACAAAACAACAAGAACAACAGACCCGCTTCTCCTCGGCCGATGATTTCCACCTCGCCGCGCTCTCTCCTGGAAACAACACAACAGCCACACTTAGCGTAACGTTAAGTGTTTTCCTTCTACACAGACCTCCAGTACCTCGTACCGGACTCACAATTAGATCGGCAGGACTAAAAAGCTTTGTCCAATTGATCCCAATCATCACAAATAGGGACGAACTGATCAGGATGAGTGCAGCTCTTAGACTGCAAACCCATACGCACAAAAAGTCCATTCAACATGTAAGATACAAGCGGCTTTTTGAAATGATTTTTGATTGTATGACCTTTTACAGGCTGTTAACGCAGTTTGTTAATTTAAATAAAGGTTGGTGCATTAATCCACTTTTGCTGAATGGCTTTTTTTCTCCAGTCTCTTACTGCAAAAATATATGTTAGAGGGGGTAGGACCAGAACAGTTTTTTAAGCTTCTTCTTGCCCCTGTTGAACATGAACAGGAGACTATCTTAAAAAAAAATTAAGTAATTAATTAATAATTATAACAAAGTACCAAAAAATAATAATAATAAAAAAAAAAAAAAGTATTATTATTTTTTTTGGTACTTTGTTATAATTATTAATCTGAGTGAAAAAAAAGAGAATATATATATATATATATTATTGTTATATATTTTTTGTTTCTGACATGTTCAATAAATTGACTAAACTAAAAAAAAGACAATATAAAACAACAAGACACTATTAAAAAACAATAAAAACAATAAATGGGACTTAAAAAAAGTGAATACGTACACAAATAAATAATAGATAAATTAAATTGCACTATTCCCCTCGTATTGCACGGAAGGCTTATATAATTTAAATATATTTAAAGATCTGGATTACATGATGTTTTCCCAACCAATGCAAGAAACAACGGCTGCTGTAAATAAATCACATTCCGAGACCTTGAGGTGACTCAGGACTGTCGGTGAACTTTCCACACGTGTCTTTGATGTGCGTCTGTTAGATGCGTCTTGTTAGATGCGTCTTGTTAGATGCGTCTTGTTAGATGCGTCTTGTTAGATGTGCTTCCTCTTTAGAATAGCCGTAGGTTTACCTGTAATTGATACGCTGGTGGCGTCCGTAAACTTTGCAAGAAGATGATGATATAAAAAAATGCAGGGGTCACACGTGGAACACTGACGATATGATTAGTACTGCACGAGCTGATCTTGAACTGTATTATGGTGTCCACCCACGCACGCACGCACGCACGCACGCACTGCACGCACGCACGCACGCACGCACGCACGCACGCACGCACGCACGCACGCACGCACGCACGCACGCACGCACGCACGCACGCCACGCACGCACGCACGCACGCACGCACGCACGCACGCACGCCACGCACGCACGCACGCACGCACGCACGCACGCACGCACGCACGCACGCACGCACGCACGCACGCACGCACGCAC